>JADRCD010193324.1:41103-43539 GCA_019843815.1 Montemys delectorum | reverse complement strand
TTTTTTTTTTTTTTTTTTTTTTTTTTTTTTTTTTTTTTTTTTAACCTAGCACAGAGAAAGTGAGGCCGGAAAGAGAAAGAGGAGGCGGGGACACCCCCAAAGAATAAATAAATAAACAAACACTGGCCACTCGCTGCAGCCGGACACGGGTCAATTTGGTTCAGGTTTGTGGCATTTAGAGTTTTCTCATTCCACTTGAGAACCAACCCATCGCCACCTCCCCTTCAGCCATCCCTTTCCATTTTGCTGGCGTCCTCCAACTTTGGGGCCAGGGGGGCGCTAGTGGTGCTGGGCTGCACCTGCTGGGGCGTGCAGATGCTGTGGGCTAGCTCACTCTCCCGGGGCAGTGGTGTGGAAGCACTGGAGTTCGGGCACTGGGCAAGTGCGTGTGAAGTCTAGGAAGGAGCCCAGGATGAGCGGCAGGTAGGAGTAGGGGCGCAGAAGCCAGGTTTCAGTTCCAGGATGTCAGTTTCTCTTGCGGGACTGCCAGGGAAGAGGCTAGTCCAGGGGAGGGGATGTCGGTGACTGGGGTAGAGATCGGTGGCCGGGGACAGAAGAGCTAGAACGCTAGTGATCGAGCCAGCAAGTGAGTGGTCGGGCAGGAGCCAGGGAGGGCGGCCAACTTCCCGGAGCCGGAGCAGGGTCTTGGTCCAGCGGGGTTGGCTAAGAAGCCTTCGCCACCGAGGCTCCGACTCCGGGCAGCGCCAGCTAGCTTCCGGCGCTTGCTGGGAAAGTAATGGTTATTTATTTGCTTGCGTTCAGCCTCTTGGGTTGTACGCGGTCGTCTCCAGCTTTGAAACGGTGGAAGCCCTAGCGGACCTCTCCAGCTCCAGAACCCGGGTTCCGGAGCTTCCTCATGTCCGTAATAGGTGAACTCGCACCTCCCGCTCTCCGACCCGAGTGGGGGTAGCGTTGAGAAGTCCCCCAAGGCGGGAGCGGGGGAGGGGAGAGGGGCGGGAGGTGGAGGCTTCTGCACTCTGGGCTCCCATTTCAAAGCGCGCTCTCCCTTCCAGGTTGGGTCGGAACTGAACCCCTAAAAGCGGGTCCGCCTCCCGCCCTCGCGCCCGCCCGGAGCAGAGTCGCTGGCGGCAGTGGGCGGCAGAGCTACGGGGAGTCAGCTCTCACCCTGGATGGAGCTGAACTTTGAGTGGCCAGAGGAGCGCAGTCGCCCGGGGATCGCTGCACGCTGAGCTCTCTCCCCGAGACCCGGCGGCGGCTTTGGATTTTGGGGGGGCGGGGACCAGCTGCGCGGCGGCACCATGTTCCTAGCCACTCTGTACTTCGCGCTGCCACTCCTGGGTAAGTCGAGGCTGCGGCTGGCTTTTTCATCCAGAGTCTTTCATAGGGGGTCCCTTGCGGCGGCCACTCCAGAATTGCGGGCGGGTGCTGTGAGTGTGGGTGGAAGAAGTTTCGCTAGGGGGTGAAGAGGTTCAAGAATCCCTGGGATTGGGAAGCACTGGTGGCGCATCTTTGCGCGGTTGATTTTATTTTGTCGTGTTTAAAGGGGGAAAAACAAAACAAAAACAAAAACTAATAACCCAGCCTGATGGAAAATTGAGGGGCCGTAGGCTTCCATCTCAGGGCGTTGGTCCTCTTTGGAAGTCGCAAGGAGCTCCATGAGACGCTCCGGCAGGTGGAGTGTGGTCAAATACCGCCGGGGTCGGAAGAGAGCAAACTTGAAATGGAAAACTTTTCTGGGAATAACGTCTCTGCGCACCCGCGGGGCAGACTGTGGCTCTTGCCTGCCTTTCGTTCAGCGCGCAATGGGTGCCAGGCGCCCAGCCTCGCGATTCAGCTGAGTGCCCTTGTGCCGGCTGCTGGCCGGGAGACACTGCAGCTCTGGTGCTTGGGGAGGCGGGGCAGCCAGCCCTTCAGGACTGCTTCTGCTTTCGGACGCCCGGGCTGTGCAAATCCGGCTAAGGCAGCCAGTGGAAGCTGTTACTACCTTCCTTGTTGAACTAGGGAGGGGTGTGATGGCGGGAGTTCCAGGGGTGAGAAAACGGTCACCCAGAAGAGGGGTGGACCAGTTTCCTACCTTATCCACCTTTCAGAATGATGGCGGTGGTCTGTCATGCCCTAGGCGCGAGCCCTGCCCTCCCGCGACCTGGAACCAGGGTACCCACTTAGTCTGCTGCATTCAAGCGTTCTTCTGTTCACCCTGTAGATTTGCTGATGTCAGCCGAGGTGAGTGGTGGGGACCGCCTGGACTGTGTGAAAGCCAGTGATCAGTGCCTGAAGGAACAGAGCTGCAGCACCAAGTACCGCACACTAAGGCAGTGCGTGGCCGGCAAGGAAACCAACTTCAGCCTGACATCCGGCCTCGAGGCCAAGGATGAGTGCCGCAGCGCCATGGAGGCCTTGAAGCAGAAGTCTCTCTACAACTGCCGCTGCAAGCGGGGCATGAAGAAAGAGAAGAATTGTCTGCGCATCTACTGG
>JADRCD010193324.1:18603-36103 GCA_019843815.1 Montemys delectorum | reverse complement strand
GTCAGAGACCTTTCCAGAAATGTCAGGACTTTCACTTTGGTGCCTGAGTAATTGGGAATGGTTTAATCCAGGAATAAGATGTGCCCAGACTTTCTTGAGTCTGGATTTCTGGATAAGGATTCACATCATTAGCTGTGCTTGCCATTTCTAATATTATGTGCCGTCATCTTTATGTCACTACTTAAAAAAAATAAAAAAAAAAAAAACCTTTATTAAAAAGGTTGCCCATTGGAGAGGAGCCTTAGGACTAGGATGTCATCCATGAATCACAAGAGTCTTGCACTGCTTTGCTATTCTTGTAGACTGGATGGTGGGGGGGGGGCGGGAATGTGAGGGGCATACTATCCCATTTTCTCAGTTCTTGATTTAATTTTTAAATTTATTTTTTAAAAAAATTTGTGTGTGTGTGTGTGTGTGCACACGCGCGCACATACATATGGGTGCCCGGGGAGGCCAGATGAAGATGATGGTGCTCAGGGAGTTGGAGTAACAGGAATTGGGAGCCACCTGGTGTGGGTATCCTAAGAGCAGTTCACACTCTTACTTCACACCTGGTGTGGGTGCCTTAAGAGCAGTTCACACTATTACTTCACACCTAGTGTGGGTGTCCTAAGAGCAGTTCACACTCTTACTTCACACCTGGTGTGGGTGTCCTAAGAGCAGTTCACACTCTTACTTCACAACTGGTGTGGGTGTCCTAAGAGCAGTTCACACTCTTACTTCACAACTGGTGTGGGTGTCCTAAGAGCAGTTCACACTCTTACTCCAATGCATTTCTCCTGCCCCTTTGCCCAGCTCTCGAAAACAATCTCTAATGGCGCTGATGGTTTATTTCAGAGCTCTAGTATGGCTTTGCTATTCTCAGAGCTGCTGATTGTGATCTGGGTCCACAGGGACCTCTTGTGGCCTAATCCTACTACCCCGGAAGCCCTGTGTCAGACCCTCCCTATGTACCCCATCTGTGGTCGCCCTCCTGGGCCTTTTTGCTTCAGTAGCATCTAATAGTTCTTCAAGGCTGCAATCAAATTTCATCTCTGAAAGGCTCACTGGAACCCCCCAGACCAGCCCCTCACTTAGGGCTCCTCCTGTTTCCTGTGCTTTTATGTTTATGGTAGCTGCTAATCATGGTACATTGGGAGAACTATTTATGTGTCTGTCTTTCCCATTGGAAGTCAGCGACTGCTTGTTATGTTCCCTGTCAGCTCAGCATCCAGCATCCTTCCTGGTCCAGAGCAGACATTCTGTGATCACAGGTGGCTGATTGACAAGGCAGGGTCCTCAGAGATCTAGGCCAGTCCTCCACTTTTACAAACAGTCTTGCTGAGAGGGTAAGAGATTTGGCCAGGACCATACTGCTTGAGATTTGCCAGGGCACTGCTGTGTGGAAGGATAGGGAGCCTCTTTTCGTTGCATGTGCTGTTCATGCCTTATTGCAGGGACCTCAGCCACCTGCTATGTGGATGATTCAGATCCTTCTCTCCTCCTCCAGCCTCTTCCAGGCTCTAAAGCAATCTTTCCAACTGAGTGGGGCCATCTAGATGATCTCGTATCCGTTACCTCAAACCTAGCATGTCCAAAATGGATCCCATCATCGCTTCCCCTTTTTCCCTGTACCCTCTCTTTCTGAGTCTCTTGTCTTATACAGCAGGTTGTTGTATATCCAGTGTGCTATGAACAAACTGAAGGTCCTCTCCAGCCCTCTGCCATCCCTGCTCCATCGTCAGGATCATCTCCAGGCCCCGAGGAGACAGGAGACGCCAGCCAGCCCTCTTTGGCATTGCTCCATTCCCTGAGTTTCTTTCCATCTTGTTGTTTGCTCGAACTTTGCTTTGGCCTTCACATTCATCAACTTGGGTCTGGTTTCTCCCAGGGTTATCTGGCTTTTTCCTGGTCAGGTGCCCTGTTGACCTGGCGACCTATAACTGTTTTCAGCCTTACTTCCCAGCCTTGCCCTGATCTGTCTGTCTCGCCTCACACACTGTGTCGTAGACAAGTGACAGTCTAGTCTTCTGTCAGTGCTTAGGGTAGCTTCATAGGGCCACCCTAGATAAAGAGGAACGATACCTTGAGCATTCAGCTAGCCAGGTGGCTCCTGGGTCTACCCGCAGCATTGATACCTTGGTTATAAAATCAAGAAATGGTTGCATCTACTTTTTAAATTCTTGTGGGTTAATGATGCTTTCATGTAAACATTTTAGCATAGTGCCTAAAATATCTTTGATCCTCGATAAATCTTCCTCACTGTTAACTCACTCTGGGCGTTCTTTTTGCTGTCCTCCCTCTCCTGACCCTGAAACTGGGCCTCTTTTCCATACAGGATATCTGCTACTCCAGGGATTGGAGAAGGAAACAATCCTGAAACCTCAGCAACACAGATGCTAAATCTGTGTCTATCTCAAAGGCTCCGGAGGACAGCCTGGGCTCTCAGTAGCCAGGCATGAGGCTTGCTGGCCCTTTCTGAAGGGCTCTGCTCATGCTCAAGTGCCTGCTGTTGCTCTTCCTTGGTATTCAGGCTCTTTGGTGGGCAAGCGTTGTGGCGATCACCCGGAAGGGAGCTCTTCCTGTGCTTAAGGATTCTGGTGATCAACTTTCCTTTCTCAGCCTCATGACCCCCATCTCTCCCTCCTCTCGCTGTAAATCTTTCCACAGCAGAAGAATTAAACTTCATCCTTCGAAGAGCATGTCTGAGACAGGGGAGAGACTTTAGACGGGGGAAGACTTCCTTGTCCAAAGCCTCTCTGCTAAGGACATTCAGGGTTCACTTTCACAGACCACTAGGTTTGGGTTTATTCCCTCCCTTTCCTGCCACCAAGGCAGCCTACTGTTGTGGCATAACAATGTGAGATTACAAACAGGCTGAAAAGGAAAAGATAACCAACCAATCTAAGCAAATCTGTTAAGGGAAGCCTTTTAGGGTTTTCAGACATATGAACAATTGTATGAAAACACAGGCATGCACTATTCTTCAGTTTTTACTTCCTTGCTCATTACCTGCCTGGTGACTTGAGGAAATGGTGTCTTTCTGTGTCACTGACCGTGTCCTGACAGCAACATCAAGTTATTTAGATTAAGTGTGAACCTTGATAAGTTTTATGAGTAAAGTGTAGGACATTGTGGTCCCTGACTCTTCGTGGCAGAGGCCTACGCGCACCTGCAAAGACTGGGAAGGTGGAGACAGCCACATGTTTTGAGTAGTGTTCCTGGAGGTCCTGTTTAGAAAAGGGCGATAAAGCATCAGTGAGTGACAGGTAATTGCATGAGCTGAAGATTGTTACAAGGTGCAAAATTATTTATAGCCAATATGCCCGCCCTCGTTCCTTCTCTTTAGACTCCTGAAGTATTTCTTTCTGTCATCTCTCTTTTTTTTTTTTTTTTTTTTGGCTTGTTCTTTCCAAAGGACACCTCACACCTTTTTTGTTTTTGTCTAAAACATAGTTCTCGAGAGAAAGTACTAGGTAGAGCAGCTATGCTCACAGAGTGATGTGGTCCAGGTCTACCTTTCCTGTGGGCCACATGTGCCTTTAACAATGTGAAGAAGGCAACGGACTAGGTTGGCCTGTACCAGATCTCTGCTTTTTCTTGAAGACTCTTTTTTTCGTTGAATTGTATACCTTTATGGGCCTTACTGTCTTCGTCTCTCACATTTTCCTCATACAAAAGAAACTGTTGATCATGACACACACACACACACACACACACACAGCATACACATGGATACACTGTTTTAATTATATAATTTATAAACTGTGATTTAGTCCATTGGCTAGATGTATACAGAGAAGATAATGGAGAATAGAAGGGAAAGGAAGAGGACATGAAGCTGGAAGTGAGTTTGGCAAAACACAAGCTATAGGATTATATTTAAATAAGTAAGCCAATCACAAGGATTGATTTTGTTTGGCAGGGATAAACAAAGATGCCCTGGGCATCTCTTGAAGGTCATTCTGGTCCAGCCCTCTTATTTTATTGATAAGAAAACTGAGAGTTCCATAAATTTATGGGACAGTAATGCATAAATTGTCAGGGACAACGATGACAAGCAAAATTAGGTGTGTGCTTGCTTTTAAATTGCTATTTGAAGCTCTCCAGATCCTGGCACTTTCCTGCCTCCCTTCAGTTGTCCTTGACCTGGTCAGGCCTCTGTTCCCTTCTGTCTCTCTTGGAGGAAGGTGAGTGCTACAGAGTGGGCTTGGCTGACCACAGTTTCAGAACAGGGTTTAATTGATAGATCTCTTGCAGCAGGACCCAGTGGCTACAACATTAATGTTCCTCTTTTGTCCCTCTTCAGAATTTCTGCCAGAGGAGAAAAATGAGAAATTATTTGTTGCTTTACATCCTCTCAACCCTCAGATTTAAAAAAAAACAAAAACAAAAACACAAAAACACAAAAAACAAACCCTTAGTCTTTCATCTGGTATTTTTTGTTTAAGAAGCTAACCACTTCCTGTAATTTAGAGACTCAGCTAGCTGGGTCACTGATGGAAATGAATGGGTGATTTGCATAAGGGGCTAATTTATTATGTCCCGTGGGCATTTCTTTCATCTCTCCTTCCATTCTAATTAACGTTCTAAGGGGGTCTATCACCATATCAGAAATTAAGGGTGAAAGCGGCCATTGTTAACCTCTCTCCTGATTTCCCATCTTCTCTGATCTTTTAACCGTTTCTCTTCATGCCCAGGATTTCATTTAGGGCTGCAGAGTCCTTAGGGAGACTTGTAGGAGTGTGCTCTTCCCTGATCTCGTGGCACAGCACAGGAGAGCTTGCTTTCTCACTGCTGAGGGACAAGAGATGCATAAAGCACAGAGCTCCAGGGGTCCTCTGAAAAACTATGCATGCACTGTGTACCACATAGAGATTTGGGTACACTTGTGTATCTGCACACTGACAGTGGGTGTGCAATTCTGAACATCTATCTCATCAATTATTGTGCCTCAGAAAGATCTTCCTTGACAAGTGCTCAGTTGGTCCTGACTGTGACAGAGGCAGAGGCAGCTGTGTGTGGCATAGCCAGGGAAGGGGAAGAGAACAAGCAATTTCTTTGAAAATCAATTGTAATTTACTCTTGCTAAATTGGTGAAGGTCCACCCTGTCCATGCATTAGCATACGACAGACTTTTAATCATGTGGTCGACTGGCCTATTTTTGGTCAGTCCATGGTTCCATCTGTGACTCTGCCTTCTTCAGCCCATGTGTCCTCCATGTCTGTTCCCTGTTTAAAATGGGGAGTGAAAGGGGAGGGGGTCTTTCACAGAGAAGTCACTGCTGTTAGTCTCTTTACTGGACAGCCCTCTCACATGGATATTTTGCTTTTGTGTTCCAGCTCACTAAAGGTAGGTATTGCGCCATCAGATTTTTGAGAGGGAAATTTGAGCTCAGAGAGGTTGAGCAGTACTCTCAAGACTGTACCTGGAAGAGCTCACATTCTGTTCCCATGGCTCCATATAGCCCTCTTTCTGCTCTTCCCACAGGCATGTGAAGCACAGATCTGCGTTCAAAGGAGAAATTTAGTCCTCTTTTCCCTTCCTGTTCAATTCCCAGCTTCTCTTCCTGTCTTCTACGTTAAGACACTGTTTGACAAAGGGCCTTTAAAGTTGAAATATAAGCCACTATCTGTTATTTTAATATTTGGCCCTGCATTCTGATGGGTTCTTAATTGAGACCCAGAATCCAGAACACACTCGCTATTAAAACCATTCCGGCGGAACTGCAGAAATATTAACCAAAGAAGCAATTTCTGCATTCTATCTTTTTTCATTTCTATGTGAGGCAGGAAGGTTTCTAAAGTGGAGCAGAATGCCTGGGGCCACTTTTTGTCATGTTGTCATATAAATAGCATTACACAGTGGTAAAGAAAGGAATACAGATTGAGTCCCACTTTAAGATGACCTAATACACTATTCATTTGTCTTCCAGCACGCTAGCTGCCACCCCTCCCTTTTACACCCCTCCTCTTTATGCTCCTCCCCTTTACGCCCAGGAAGCACCTCAGCAGCTGTTGTTATTCCTCTAGCCTACTGTACATTGTCATTTCTCAAACACTTAATAATGTATGAAAATCAGTATTGATTGCATCGTTGGTAGGAATAGACCAGCAGGTTTCTTAGAGCTCATGTTTATGAAATGGTTCATTGATCCTTGTTCCTATGAGTTTCAAATAAACCCTTGATGAAGCAGATGCTAGATCACTAGATCCTGGGGAAGTGGGGGTGTTCTCCAACGAAGCCCTGCCTTTTCAGAGCATAGGAGTAGCATCAATATGGGGAAATGGTGACAGAAACTCTGAGCATACTCCAACTAGAAATGAGCAACCTCACCGTGGTCTTTCAAAGGAGAAAGGGCAGTAAGTGAAAGAGGTGAGACACAATGTCTAGGCGTTTTACGGGCAACAGCTTGGGTAATCTTTGTTAAGTAGGAGGTTAATCTGGCTTGGTGGATTTGATCCCTGTGACCCAAGTAAAGTCACCAGAGTACATACACCTAAGTTGTGGCCTGGCGGGAAAGATGGCTCAATGATTGAAGTGTTTACTGCTCAAACATGCAGGCCAAAGTTCACATTTTGGAACCCAAGCCAAATTCAGATGGTGGACATGGCTGTCTGTATACAATTTCAGCCCTAGAAGGCTGAGACAGAGGATCCCCAGAGCAAGCTGGCTAGCAAGACCAGCCATATTGGTGAGTTCCAAGTTTGAATGAGAGACCCTGCCATGATGAATAAGGATGATTCCTGATATCAGCCTCAGACCTTCACATGCATGTTCTTGTGCATGCATGCACATATATGCACACTGCACATATACATGAATATGGAAAAATAAAACTAAGCTGTGGCAGAGCCAGTATTCTTTTGTATGAAGTTGGCTCCAGGATTCATGTGGTAGCATCCATTTATACATATGCAGTGTTATATGTCCATGAAAGTTCAGTATATAACCTATATGAAGGACTGGTAGATGGTTTTCACTGAGTGACACACATGTAGGTATTTAACATCTGTTATCTGTGTCCCACATATATGTGATAAATGTAACACATATAATCACATGTATTATACACATGTCATATATATGTATGTATATAATGACACATGCTATAAATGTTTTATGGATCACATGCTGAGGTTATATAGAATATATCATTATGTTACATTTTATTTTAGAACCAGAATAATTGGTCAGTTTGGGGGGTTCTTACTTTTCAGTTTTTCAGGGTGATAGAATTTTATTTCTGCCAAATTCATTCACAGATACTGAGGCTGGGGGAATTTAGTGGCTCAGAGTTAAGTAGGCCACTTCTCTTTCCCACCTTCTCAGAATTCCCTTTTTCTGTTTTGTGGATAGATATGAAGAAACCAGTGTACAGTGAGTGAGGAAAACCCCACAAGGCTCAGTGTAATCCTGAGAAGGGAGTAATCGATTACCCAGTGGGAGGGACCTCTCTCACCTAGGAATGTCTGGACTAGCTTTGATTTCTTTTTATTAATAAATTCTGTTCATTCATTTGTGTGTGTGCGTGTGCGTGTGCGTGTGTGTGTGCGCGCGCGCGCGCCCATGTGTGTGTGTGTGTGTGTGTGTGTGTGTGTGTGTGTGTGTGTGTGCGCGTGTGCGCGCCCGTGTGTGTGTGTGTGTGTGTGTGTGTGTGTGCATGTGTGTGTGCGTGCGCGTTCATATGTGGATGTTCATACATGTGTGTGTTCATACGTGTGTAACACGTTCTGGGTACTCCTGGTTATGCCTTCCTATGTTCTCCTCCCTCCTACCCTCTTTCATCCTGCCTTCTTTCCTTCATATCTTTCGTGTTCATGACTGTTTATAGAGTCCTTGGTGGTATAGTGGTTAGCATAGCTGCCTTCCATCCCCATGAATTTGGGGTTGATTTTATATCACCCAGAGTTTAACCAAAACTCTCTGCATGACCATGGGTTTGCAACTATCCATGGGTTGGCTCACCAGTGAGTACAAAATTGGAGGCTATGCCACTCCCTCTCCCAGAATCTGTTAGTTGCCTGTGTTTGTGGTAGGGCCCTATAGACCCCTCCCCATCCATAACTGACGGGTTGGGTAGGCCAGACTTGTGGGGGCCCAGGGCCAGTTGACAAAACTGCTGTGAGTTCATGCACTCCATGGGTATGTCATGCTGAGAGGATATGATGTTTTGCTATCTGAAGGAGATCTTTGAGTTGGGTTTTGTGAAACAGGAGTTTGATAAGCAGAGATGAAGGCATTCGGGCAGAAGAATAGCATAAACAAGGGTCCAGAAATTTCCTGTGGTGAGAGCCCCAGGCATGAGGCATGCTGGGAGTAGGCTGGATAGAGAGGCATGTACTTGTTCTGTCTTAAAACCAGGTATGGAGAGAGCTGTGGTCCCGGCATTGCTGGCACCTAAAGCGAACCATACTATGTGGCCATTTTTATTTCAGCTCTGTGTGGCAAAATAGCAGACGTCTTACGTGTCTGGACAATATAGTTTGGTGTCATAAAGCAACACAAGAGTCTGGATTCCTGACTAGAGAAGGCTGTGAGGCCTGCCGTGGGAATACCCTTGTTCCAAGTTCCCCACAGGCACGTGAAAGCCAGCCAGGAAAGTCAAGCTTCTGCCTCAGCTCCTGCCTCAGCTCCTGTGGAGGCAGAATAGGCCAGGTTCATGTTGCTTCTCCCAGACCTATGTGAGAAGGGGGAAGGGGCAGGGCATGTAGAAGGTTCCAGAATATGTCTATACCTCCCTGGGTGGTCCCAGGAACACCAGGGGCAGGCAGATGGCTGCTGGAATGAATGCAGGGTGTGGATCACTCTCAAGCCAGACTCTGGTGGAGGGAGTTTAGCAGAGGCAATCTCTGACATTTGTTCTGTGGAGCCCCACAGACACTGCATGGTGTAGCTAATAAGAAGAGGCCTCTGCTTGTGGCCTCTGGGACTGTGCACAGCCTGGACCCCTGGAACAGTGGCTTCTCACCCATCATTCATGTGTCCCACCCCAACCCCAGCACCACCTCTGTCCTGGGCTCAGGGTGTGTCTCTGATCTCTTATTTGGAGACAGCTGAATAAGAGCCCCAAGGTTCTCCATGTAGGGATTTGGCCTGATGGTACAGGATACCCACTGCTCCCAGGGGACATGTTGTGAGGCAGGATGAAGAGGGAGGGCTGTGTGGACTGCACATGCAGATACCCCTTACCCGCTTCAGTACACAGAAGGCTCCCAGGCTCTCTCCTGTGTAGGGGTGCCATTGCTTTGATGATCTCCTTGGGGTGGGGACAAGGGATGCTGCCCATGTCTCTGGCTGCTCTCTAGAGGGAAGCTACCCAGAGTCTGCAGCGTCTCTTTATGGGGGTCCGCCAAGAAGGCCATCTGTGGGAGTAGGGGAGGAGCAGGCACGAGGTCTTGATTCTAGTAGAACGCAGGGGCACAGTGGTAACACACACAAAGTTTGCAGTTGACACACCTGGTTCAGAATGTACATTGCAGCAGTCTCCAGCAGTGGGAACATGGGTAAATAGTAAGTCCACTTTTCTTTTGCAGGTTCTTTTGGTTGTGATGTGTATTGTAGCAGGATACATGGTCTTCTTCTGTGCATCCTAATGCCTCTTTCCTGTTAGTGAGATGTGGGGACGATGGGTTGAACTGAAGAAGAGAGGGAGGAAGAAGAGGAGCAAAAGGAAGGGGAGGAGGAGGAGGAAGAGGAGGAAGAGGAGGAGGGAGAGGGGGAGGAAGAGGGGGAGGGAAAAGAAGAAAGGGAAGCAAGCAAACTTCAGTTAGGTGCACTTTAAACAATGCAATGTCTACTCATGACACAGTAGCAGCCCACCGTTTCCAGAAGCTTCTGTGTGCCAGACACTGTGCTAACTGATGGGAAGGTGCTGGTGAGTTAAGAGTACAGAGTGGGGTGAAGTGGCTTGGGTATGAGGGAAGGGAGAAGAAACAGAAGACATGGGCAAAAGAAAGTTCCGGAAGGAAGTCTGTATATGGGGAGAGGAGGTTTTGGCAAGCCAAGCCGGGGCATCTTAGCGAAACAGGAAAGGGTTTACCCAGCACAGAAAACTTATATCAGATACACAAGCCCAGTGAGGAGTGGATGTGAACGTGGTGAAAAAAGTAAATGTCCCCCTTCCCCAATTACCCTCCCCCCATTATCCTCCTCCCCCATTATCCCTTTCCCCATTATCCACTCCCTCATTATTTCCCTACTTCATTACCCCCTTCCCCCATTATTCCTCTCCCTCGTTGTTCCCCCTCCCCCATTGTTCCTCCTGCTCCATTATGCTCCCTCTCCCCCATTATCCCCCTCCCCCTCCCCCATTATCCCCTTCCCCCATTATCCCCCTCCCCCATTAATGCTGGAGAAGGTTTTGAAAATGTAATGTTTGCAAACAACATAGAAACAGTCAATGCAGTGTTTTCTATTAGTAGTGAAGGTTTGCTGGCTCTGGGTATTTTTTTTTCCTTCCTGTCTTCCAAATTGTAATTTTAAAAGATGAGGCATTTCATATTCAAGAGTTTCCATTGTCTGAAATAAATTATTCATTTCTCTCTAGTTTCAGAAACAATGAACATAATACTTAATGCACCACAATTAAGCGGGTGTAGCTCTGTATAAAATTATGTTCCCTGCATTTGGGTGGCAGGCAGCGTGGAGCATCTTATATCTTGTAGACATTTGTTCCTCAGCAGAAGAACATAAAGCCAGAGAGCCAGAAATGGGTTTTGTTTCTCTTGTGGTGGAGGAGGGGTAACTCTAGACCCCTGCAGACTTGTTTTTGACATTCCACAGCTGTTGGTGGCTAGGTCGCCTAGAAAGACCAGCTTACTGGGACTATATTGTGCATGGGGTCAGGTGCCGGTCAGAATCCCTAAGCAATGCCCACTTGTTTTAGTCTTCTTTGTCTGGGTTGAGACCCCTCTAGAATCCTGGGTGTGACTTTCGTTTGGAGGCTGAAGGCTGCTTCTCTTGAATTCAGGCTGTCTGATCACATGGGTACTTCTAAGCGCCAGCCTCTGGAGTACTCAGCCAGTGACAAGATTCGTCCCTGAGAATCCCTGCAAACAAAGGTGGTGACTTCCATGGAAATCTTCAAGCTTGAAAATTGAACTGTCGTGTTTCCTGGAAGATGTTTGGGGTGCCTTGTATTCCATGTCCAGCCCTGAGGTCATATTCAAAGCTGGTCCTAGTTGTCAATGGGCAACCACAGAGATAATCTAACTGTGGCATGTCTGCTGGGTACCGAAAAATAAGGTGCAAGAGGCACTTCTGGAACCTTTACTAAAGCCCCGAGTATTGGCCCGGAGATGGGACATTCACCACATCCTACTTGGGAGGAAACCCTAACCCTGCTACCCAGTGACTCATGTCCACCCAGCTAGCTGGTAGCAGATCTTGAATTCCAGCCAAGTTTGTCTAGCAGAAGGGCTTTGCTGCTTTCTGCTTTTCTGATTGTTTTGTAAGAAATAGAAACAATTGAATTCAAGACAGATTCTCAACGTCTTCTAGTCTAAGCACCCTCTTTATATTTGAGCAGAAAAAAATGTATCTCTCATTGTAGAAAGCTTAGGAAGAGAGCCTAGAGGTGGCAAGTGGACTTAGATGGTCCCTGTCTTTGGCCTTGGCTTAGTGCTTAGTGCCTGTTATGACTGCCATCCCAGGACATCAGAGCTCTGGATCTTTGCTGCCACCAAACACTTCTGACCTGTGTCTTTAGTTTCTGAGGAACCTCTTGCTGTGACCAGCACTTCCCAAGTTAGCTCCAGGGGGACCTCTGGGAATCAGTGTATGGGTCCTGTGACATCTCTGAGCTCTCAATTTGAGGAGTCTTCCTTTGCAGTCTGTCTGGCTGTCTGTCTGCCTGCTAGATACTTCCACCAGGGTAACAGGACACAATCCACAGCTGTCTCATGGTGAATGGGCCCTAAATCTTAGTCTGGGAAGAGGCATGTCTGATCCAGGGAAGACGTTGTGTGCTGGGGGCTTGGTGCTGTGGTGAAAAGAGGATGGACTTGGGCAGCCATGTCCAAGTTTGCCCTCCGACTTCACGAATTCGTCACCTAGGAAGTCTCATTTGCATGGTTTGCAGACTGGATAGTGTCTGTAAGGCAGAGGTACAGATGTAGAACCAGGTTTTATGAGATACCATGTTCAAAGGCATTGTTCCCTTTGAAGGGGCCTCACCATAGTGAAAAGTTCTTACAAAACAAACATCAAGACATTTCCATCACTTGGGGATGTCTCCTGTCTACCCTTGCAGCTGCTCTAGTGGACAGAGGGAAGATATAGCTCAGACTTCGTGGATGGTTTCCAGACAGACCTCTGTGCAATGGTGCGTGCATGTCCTGATTTGCCTGTAGAATGAAGTGGTCTCATCACACGCCAGTTGTATACCTTACTTGTTACACAGTCTGTCAGAGACTGGAGGTGATGTGGTCACACCACAATCACTGACCTGCTCTCCCCACATTCTTCATTAAGAAAATCAAGTAGACGCAGATAGAAATAGCCTTTTGGAAATGGTTCTTGATGAGGATTTGGCCTGCTGATAAAATTGTGGTGAGCCTGGAGAAGGAAGGAAAGCGAGTGGGTATGGGCTCCCAGGAGAGAGAAGAGCCTCAGTTGAGGGTTGAATTTTCCTGTTAAAAACAGAACTTAAAAGCAAAGAGGTTGTTAGATAAGCACACTCTGACGCAGGCCTTAAACGCCTGGCAAATATTTACCGTAGATGTGCAATACAAAGCTAAATGTTTAGAAGTCCTAAAATAGAAAAATTTTGCACTCAGGGTTTTATGTTTCCTGACTGTGAGCAATAAGAAAATAACTAAAGGCTTACTGTCCTCCAAGGAGCCCCTTACCATCTTGAGGGGACTGTGGAGTGCTACCATGCCTGTACCTGTCCTCCCCACCGACACTGACTTCCCCTGTACACAGATTTGTGCTCTCCTCACCGTGTAAGGGACTCTTGCATTTTGCTCTGTAAGCCCTGACTGTGTGCATCGCATGCCTGTGTTCCTGGGGGGTCAGGTTAAGCAGAGTGTGGGATGCTGGCATTTGGAGGTTTGGCCTTCCCATATCCTCTAGGAGTAAAGAATCTCTCTTGAAGTGTTTAAACTCTAGAGGGCTGGCATTGTACCTGGGAAAGTCAGTCTGTCTGTCTCTCTGTCTCTGGTTTTATCTCTCTATCTCTATCTCTGTCTTGCTCTCTCTCTCTCTCTCCCTCTCTCTCCCCCTCTCTCTCTTTACCTCCCTCCTTCCTTCCCTCCCTCCTTTTCCCCCCTCTCCTCCTCTCTCCCTCTATCCCCTGTCTCACGTAAGTGTGTGTGTGTGGCGGGGGGGGGGGGGGGGCTAACTTCTGAGTTTAAGTCTCAAAAAGTTCCATACGATTAGCCACTTTCCTTCAATGGTTTCTGATCTCTGGCAGGGTGACCTAGACTGACCATTTTAGTGTTCCCACCATGGTACATTTCATGCTTCCACTGTTCCACGAGTAGGCCTGTGACATTTGTCACTGTCCTTTGTGTAGGTCTTTGACGTTCTGCTCCCTGACTCCCATCTCCCATGCCATGCTACTTGGTTGAGAGGGGCATTGGTGATTACTGGGGAGCCCTCCTGTTCTGATCCATCATGTGCTTCTTGGTGCATTTCCAAGGTCCTTGGGGGTTCAGCTCATTGGTGGATGATCTAATGCTTCAGAAGCTAGACACCACATGGGAACACCAGTGCAGGCAAGACAGGTGACACTTCAGTGGGGAGTTTACAGCGTGATTAAAGCAAGTATGTTCTGATAGTAGCCAGTGCCCTTAATAAAACACAGACCCATGTAGTGGTCACTGGAGGGCAGAGGCCACATAGAGAAGCTGAGAAGGCGACTCAGAAGTGAGATTTTGAGTGACAGAACTGTCCATTCTGAGCACTAGCTAAAGACCACCTTGACAGAGCTCATGGTGAAATAAGCTAATGTTGGTTGGTTTGTGCCAGCAATGGCTTCTACCCTGTAAAGAGGGATAGACATGGGGCCAGGCCACGGTCAGTTTTCTGTAGAGAGCTACAGCCTGAGACCACAGGGGCATTGGAAAACCACGCCCCTGAGCACCAATCAGGGCCAAGAGGGTCAAGTTCCTTAGCCGTGAGAGCCGACATAGCTGTATCTCGCCACTCTGGTTTGAAATTGTTTGAGTTGGAGACTCAACTGTGAGTGAGAGTCATGAGGGGTTGGGGGAGACCTGCTGTCCCCAGGACATTCTCGGTGCATGTTTCAGAAGTATCATTCTTAAATGAGCACACTCTAGCATGGTGTTTTACCTCTCAGATACTGCTACAGTACTCACAGCGAGGGTGCTGTCCACAGAACCAGCTCCATCTGGTACTACTTTTTTTGTTTCTTTGTTTCTTTATGTTTATTTGCTTGTATCATTCACTTGAATGTTATTTCAAAGCAAGGACCTCATCTGCCTTGTTCCTTGCTCTGTTCCTTGTTCCTTGAAGAAGCTGCACCGTAGGCACAGTACCTGCTCAGTGAGTGGGAGCCAGGTAGATGCAAATAAACTTTTGAATAATTGTTCAGTACCATGTCCTTATTGGATGCCCAGCATCTAGACGATCCAGGACAAGTATGCATCGTCTTACTGCCAAACAGTATTTATTTGTTATTTTCTTTCTTATGACTGGGTCACTACATGTTGTAGGGGACGGACTTGATTCTCAGGCTCAGGCAGTCTGCTCGACTGAGCTTCATCAATGGTTGGGATTATAGAAATGTGTGACTACCCCTCCATGAGGGTTCTCAGGATCAGGGAGTCTAGTCCTCTGTGCGCTCTCAGTGGTTGAGAATAGAGGAACGTTTGACTCCTCCTCCCTGAGAACTTGGTTTTAGAACCTGTAAGAGGCCCATAAGTAAGCAGCTTTTCAAAAACACTGTCGCTAAGAAGTTACTGTCACTGACTTACAGCTTTTGTATCTGCTCTTCATGCTGGAGGATGTCTTTCAGATTTTGGCAGTGGGACATCTGACTTCTCCCAGTGGTTCTGTGCATTTCTTTGGGTGGACATGGGCTAAAGTACTTCAGAATCCTGAGGGTTCAACATCACAAGCCAGGTGCATGTGCTACGACGGTGAGCAATGTCAGACTTGGCCCCTTACATGTGGATGCTCCAGCAGTGGAGGGGGTAATGCTCAGAGAAACTTGTATAAGACACCCACCTTCAGGAGAAGCAGGTGTTGCTAAGAGGATCATAACAGGGAGCTGGTTTGGTCTGGTGGGAAGAGTGTTCCAGAAAGAGAAAGAGCAAGAGGGCACAGCATGAAGGAGCATGAGACAGGCCAGGGTGGGATGAGTCAAGAGAAGTCATCTAGTGCTGGTGGTAGCAATCGGGTTGGGGGCAGGCCCAGAGCAGGCCTGCAGATGCAGCCTACAGTTAAACCTCGGAATGCACCGTGGAAGCAACTGTCGTCATTGTCACATTTGAGAAGGACCAACTGCACCCATGTGGGAAAAGCAAAGGACTTGTACTAGAGATTTCATTCACATCTTTTCAGAGAGAACAACGCGGTCTTACACGGACCCTTTAACCCTTCAGCCTGGGTTTCCTCCACAGGGCTTGTTTTCATATCTGCCTAAGGATTTTATAGATTTATGAGCCTATGTCATAGAGAAAAACACGGAACAAAACTGGAGTTTTGATACTCTGTCAGCTGTGTGAGGGGAATGGACACCAGACGCTTGGAATACTGAATCCCACTCCTTCCGAAAAAAGGAACCTGAAGAAGCTCTTGGTTAAAATGCAGAAAGTGGGTTGTGAATCATTGTCTTGTCTAATCATGGAAAATTTGAAAATCATCTTGAGGACAGTCACCTGGCCTCCCAAAGCATAGCTTATTACCCACAAGGCTCCAGGGGAAGGGAGAGCTGTGGTTTGTTCCACATGCTTGGGAAAAGTCTATGTGTTGCAGGCAAAGCTTGAATCTGGAGACTTTGGTGTTAGTCCTGGCCTGAAAAGCCTGCTGGACTCCAGCTCCGGGGCAGACATCTCTCTTCCCCTTCCCTTCCCCTCCCCTCTCCTCTGCTCTTTCCTCTCCCTTTCCCTTCCCTCTTCCTTCCAGGTCTCTTTCTGGCAGGCCACAGATCTGGAGGGACTCAGCCTGTAGAACACACAGGTGGCTTCCTGCTGCCCGAGGCTCAGAGTCTCCTGTCAGATATACGCAAGGTTTCAGAGTATCCCATGATTTACCACCCACCATGAGCAGATGTGACATCGTTTCCTTATCATCTTAAAAGTAATCACCATAGGGAACAACTGAGTTATCCTCCAAGTGCTACCAGATAATTGATGAAAAGTCTTCTCTCACCAGACATAATGGGGATACAGTGAGGGAGATGCCAGGGAACACCCTGGTCTCACATGACCTATACGTGGATTAGGGGGACACACATCATAAATGTGAACAGAGGAGAGGGTCAGGGCAGACTAACAGGATGGGTACTGTTATGTTTTTGTTTCTTAATGGTTTTTATTATATTTTAATTATGTGTAGGTGTGTGTGTGTGTGTGTGTGTGTGTGTGTGTGTCTGTGTGTCTGTCTACTTGTGGATATGTGCATGTGAATGCTGGTGCCTAAGAAGACCAGAGGGGTTGAATCCCCTGGAGCTGGAGTTACAAATGGACGGAATTGCTCAACATGAGTTGGGTTCTGGGACCCAAAATTTGGTCCTTTGGAAGAACTGCAGGTGTGCTTAACTTTTGAGCTATCTCCCCAGCCTCAGTGGGTACCATTTTAGGGAGAGTCATAGCCTTGTGAAGTTTAGTAAAGAATTGTTGGATCTGGGGAGCTACTCAGGGCCCAGCCTCAGAAATGGAAGAGGTTCTTATGGTCTGAGTAAGTGTAGTTTATGGATGGGTGAGAGAAGGGGGGACAGGACAGCTGTCTGGGGAGGTGATTGGGTGCTGCAGGGCTTTGGAGACCACGAAGGGCCAAGTGTCATGAGAAGCTCTGGAAGGAACTGGAGGATTTGGGAGGGGTCAGTGTTGTATTTTAGGAATATCTCTTGATTGCAAGCAGGCAAGGAGGGGCAGGAAGAAAGCAGATGCAGCCTGTGCTCCATACCTTCTTGGGGCTCAGCTGGAGGTGGGAGTTGAGGGTGGAAAGGTAGGAGGTTAGGGATGAGAAACCCCCAGGGCACACTGGTAGACTTTGGGCACGGTTGAGAGCAGTCAAGGACTTGTAGGCGGCTGTGCAATTCTGTTGTTGTTTACCTGGGTGCCCACAGTGCCTTTGGCTGAGGTAGAGATGGGTGGGGTGGGAACAAGGCTGTTTTTGATTTGGATGGTATAACTTCAGATTCTGTTTTGGGCATGCTCACTGCAACATGCCCTTTTGTTCATGCAGACATCTCTGTCCCTCCAGAATCCTGCCGAGACGGAGATAGCATCTGTCCAGTCTCTGTCCATCACCAAGAGGATCTCCCAGGAATGAAAAAGGCATTTTGTGTGTGTGTGTGTGTGTGTGTGTGTGTGTGTGTGTGTGTGT
>JADRCD010193324.1:6040-18503 GCA_019843815.1 Montemys delectorum | reverse complement strand
GAGAGAGAGTGTGTGTGTGTAAGTGTGTGAGTGCAAGTGTGTGTGAGAGTGTTGTGAGTGTGTATATGTGAGTGTGAGTGTTGTGAGTGTGAGTGTGTGGGAGTGTTGTGAGTGTGAGTGTGTGAGAGTGTTGTGAGTATGAATGTGTGTGTGTGTGTGTGTGTGTGTGTGTGTCTGAAATGGTAAGTCTTGCTGGAATCCTGTTACTATTCTGAATGCTTTGTGAACATGGGTTGTGTGTAGTCTACCTGTAAATGGGATGACTGAGTAGGTTATGAAGTATCTATGCCCTGCTTACATATAATTGTTACTTAAAAGGGGATACAGTACATATTTTCACCTTCCTTTAAATCTGTCAATTAGTTTGTTTTTTTTGGTTTGGTTTGCTTTTTTGTGGGTTTTTTGTTTGTTTGTTTTTTGTTTTTTGTTTTTTTGCTTTTAAGTACTTGCCACATTTCAGTTCCATAGCATTTATGTTAACCAGCATCTTTGCTTACCCTGGGTGGACTGTCTTTATGACACACACCTGGAAATAGTTACTTTGCCCGGTGTGCTTGCTCTGCTCAGGAGCCTCTGCCTTGACCTTTTCTCTCTTCCAAGGCTCTAATTTTAAGAAAAAGTTTAGATCTATAGTAAACTAGAATGTGGAGTTCTGAGTTCCCATAAGTTCTACCATGTTGCTTTAGTGTGATACATTTATCACAAACAAGACCTTATAATGCTATACTATGGATACATTATTACTCCTAAAGTAATTATTACTGGTTACATTTACATCATGAGATTCCCTGGGTTTGACAAATGCATGTCACCTTTATCTTTTAAACATTTTGAAATATGGTCTCCTGAGTTGCTTTGGCTGGATTCGACTTTGGCGATCTGCAATTTTCTGACTTGGCTTCCAATGAGCTGAGGTTCTAGGTCTGTACCATGACTGTGCTCCACCCCATCACTATCTTGCAGGGTAGTGTGTCACAGCTCTAAAACTCCTCCCTTCTCCTTCCCACTTGGAACTAGCTTCTGCCTTCACAGTGTGGCTGGAGTTGTGCCGCTGTACTGACTGCTAACTGGTTGAACCATCTTACAAACTGCTTGTTCCACTTACAGACTGGTCGTACCATCTTACAGTAGTGCTGCTGTACAGACTGGTTTCTTTCACTTACAAATAGCTTTTTTTTTTTTTTTTTTTTTTTTTTTTTTGGCTTTTGAGTTTTGGGTTTTGGTTTGATGGTTCACTGTAAATTGCTCAATAATTGTGCTGCACTATAAGGACTATGAAAATGTGTCCTTATTGTCCTCCCTGTTGACAAGTGCCTTGTTTCAAATGTTAGCTGCTTCCAGTTCTGGAAATTTATGAATAAAGCTACAAACATTTTTGCTGAGGATTTGGGGTCAGACCTAATTTTTGTTTTTATATAATATTTTAATTAATTTTTGAGAACTTTACAAAAGGTGTTTTGATCCAATTTACTCCTCCCTCTCTTCCCTCTAGTTCTTCCCAGATCCACCTTCTACTTTTACACCCTCTTCCAACCTCAAATTATTCCATCCAGTTTGGATTCCTTCCATTGAAATGAGGTTGACAAACCAGGGACCATACCTAACCTTGAAGGGCACTGCACACACAAGGTACATAAGCATACAAGCAAGCAAAACTCATGTATACGCAAAATAAAAATAAATGAATCTTAAAGAGAACTGACTCCTCCTTTAGATTCCATCAACTATTCAAGCTCTTCAGCTAGGGATGGGGACTCCTGAGTTCATTTCTTCCGTGCTGCATTGTAGACTGGCTTGGACTTGTGCAGTCAACTGTAGCTTTGAGTTCAGGTGTGCGGCCATCCTGTCACTACAGAGGGCGTTCTGATTCTCCCCAACCTGCTGGCTCTTAAGATCTTTCCATCTCTTTCCATGAAGGGCTCTGCACCTTGGGGAGGGATACAATCCAGACAATCCAGATGTCTCTTTGCTGGCAGAGTGCTGCTCTGATGCTTTCTCTCTGTACTTTTACCAGTTGTGAGTCTCTGCATTGACTACAGTCTACTGCACAAAGAAACGTCTCTGAGGAGGCCTGAGAACTGCACTGGGGGGAGGGGTTCAAAGACAAACTCAGAGGAAAGTTTGATACTGTGTCCATTTAGCAGAATAATAGTAGTCAGTTCAGTCCTGGGACCTATGAGCTCCCAAGCCTGCATTTGGGTCCAGGTTTGTCCCTATAACTTTTGTGCTGTAGACCTAAATGTCTCACACTCACTTGGGTGTATGGCTGCTCAGTTGTGCTTTAAGCCAGTGCTTAGCTTGACTGTATTCCGAGTGGCTGCTCCATCTTGCTGCTCAATCTCCATGAATGAGCGTTTCAGTTGCTCCACATCTCCACCAGCATTTGGTGTTATCATGATTTTAGATTTTACTATTCTTGGGTGCATAGAATGGTGTTTCCAGTTGTGTATTACTTTGTTTTATGATACTAAACTTTTTTTGGTCTGCTTGTTTCTTCTCTTTTGTGCGAGATGTATTCACATTTTTTACCTTCCCCTCTCCCCCATTTTAAACCCAAGTTATAATTCTTGATGATTTTTTTTCTAAAACAATTATTTTCATTTGTGGTCACCTGTCCTGCTTGTGTTGCAAATGTCTTGATTTGCTCTTTGTTTTTGGATAGTAATTTCTTTAGTTAGATAATTCAAATTCAGAGTTATTTTCTCCAAGAATTTGGGTGGGTGGCACTGATAAACGTTTTTACATAATGCCCTTTGCTACAGTAGGCTCCCACATAGGCTACCAAACAGGGCAAGGCTGGGTTTGCACTTCCACACATGCTATCAAACAGGACAAAGCTGGGTTTGTCAGAAGAAGGGGACAGCTTGCCCCCTGCACCCTCCTGGACTACAGTCTGTGATCAGGTTGGAGAGTTTCAGATAGTGGTCGTGAGGGTCGAAGAGAAGCTGGATTGTGCAGCAGTCCCAAGGATCCTTTACAGGACAAGCTTTAGAGTTTCAGAAGAGTCCTCCTGCAGCTCAAGGTGATGTGAGTGGATTCTGTGTCGCTGTACGACCATCTCTCTCATCATTTTACTACTTGGCTAGCGTTCTACGGATTGTTTCCTGGACTAACATCTTACTTTTCTTGCGGTCTAATATATTAATCTTTCATACTTGTTTTTGTTTTACTGATCTTAGACGTGGCTTTGTTTTTGTTATTGAGCATGTGTGCTGGTGTGAGCGCCAATGCCACAGATACCATCATGTGTGAGCTGATGCCATCAGAGGACAAGCTCTGGCATCAAGCTTTGCTTTCCTTCTACCTTGTTTGAGACAATCTCTTGTGACTCCTATATACACCAGGCTAGCTGACCTATACACTTCTAGGAATCCTTCTGTCTCCATGTTTGCTACTGTGTCTGGCTTTTAACATGGGTTCTGGGGATTCAAACCTAGATCCTCATGCTTGGCTGGCAGGTGCTTCACATACTGAGCCATCTCCTCAACCCTCAGCTTTGCTTTTTAATTTCTATAAAAATTTGGCATCCTATAATGCATTGTCCCAATGTGAATTCATCTTCATTTCACTTTCAGATTTTCTGCTTAATTTCCCTCATAATGCCTTCCATTCTCACAGCCATCTTCCTTGTGAACGGCTTGTTTATCCTTCTGTCCCATCAATTCAGACAATTTCTCTGATGTGCCTTTTAAGTGTTCAAGTCTAGCTTCCTGCTTATTAACTGTCTTCTATCGAACTCATCCATCTATTGACTTATTTTAATTACTGTATATTCAAGTTTTAAATCCCTACATGGTGTTTTAAGAAATATTATTTTATAAAATAAAAATTAGAGTTCTGCGTGTGTGTGTGTGTGTGTGTGTGTTTGTGCATGTGAGTGTGCATGTGTGCCTAGGGGGCATGTCTATGTGTTGGGCAGAGGACAGGTCTTGGGAGTCAGCTTTCTCCTCTGCCATAGGGACCCAGGTGTTGAACTCAGGTCATCGGCTTGGTTGGTAAGTGCTTGCTGAGCTGTCTCACCAGCTCAAGCCTTGTTCCCTTTGAGATAGCTTTTTGGGATTCTGATCCTTCTCTGTCTCATTGGCCTTAGCTATTTCAGAGCCTTTCAGGTTGACCCATTGTCACAGTCTCCCATTGGCTGCCTTTTATGGGTTCTGTGACACTGTTTATTTCAGGTTCATCTTTGATAACAGTGACCTTCTATAGCATTCCTGTATAGGATCCTAAAGTAGCTGTCAGAGTTAATCTTGACTTGCTGTGTGGGTCTTTTGGATTTCACGGGTACTTGGCCATTTTTAACCTATCCATCATTCCATGCAGGAACACTCTTGGGACTCACTCTGAGGATTTCTGGTTCTTTCTATACCTTGTCCTGGCTCATTCAATAGGCATCCTGTGGGCTTGTTTTCAAGATGTGTGGCTTCTGGTCTTCTGGGTGCATGCTGGGAGCTCAGCAAGAGTCTCCTAGTCCAGGGTTTGGCCTATGATGGCTGCTCTCACAAGACCCTGGCATTGTTATTCTGGGGACGTTGTGCTGGCATTATCACTGAGCTCTAATGTCCTGTCACCTAGAGAGGCTCACAGGTAATTATTTTTAAACTTCAGGTGAATCTAAATGTGCAGCTTAGGTTGCAAATTACTATATGTCCTAGTCACTAGTTATTTTTTGGTTTCTAATTTTTTGGTTATTAATTATGTAACATTTGCTCAGTTTATATTTATTTATTTATTTATATTTATTTGTTTGTTTTCTGTTCAGTTGGTATTTGTACACCTGTATCATTTCAGGTTACCATTCTGACCAAAATAAGAAGCACCACATTTTAACCGTTTCGTTCACCATGCATAGATTTCCAGAAACCTGCCTGGCTTATTGAATTCTCCATGCAATTTTTAATTTCTCTGCAAAAGATAGGTCTTTTTCCTGTGCCCCCCTTCCCCACCCATTTCTTTCAGCATGGGAGCTCATATCAAATATCTTTAATTAAAATGAATTCATACTTTGGGGCCGGGCTTGAGTTAATGGCATTCTGTACTTCCCCTTTGTGTTATATATTTAAACAGATTCTGTAGCTGGAGAATATATTCCAAAGTCAGCTATATCAGAGGTATGGGAAGCATTCGCATAGTAAGACTTTAAAATGATGCATAAGAAATCACAGGAGATTTAATTGGGGGAAGGTAAAGTAAATCATTAAAAATAAAGGTTAAAGGGAGTTTTTGAGAAGGAAGGTAGTTTTTCTGGTTGACTTAGGAAAACATTACATGAATAAGTTAACCTATCTGATTGCAGAAACCTCCTACTATGAGGATGTGAGTACCTACTATGTGAGTGTGAGTTAACTGCAGTAACCACCTACTGTGTGGATGTGGGTTGACTGCAGTAACCACCTACTGTGTGGATGTGGATTGACTGCAGTAACCACCTACTGTGTGGATGTAAGTACCTGCTATGTGAATGTCAGTACCTACTATGTGGATATGAGTTGACTGCAGTAACACCTACTGTGGGAATGTGAGTTGAGACACCGTAGTGTATATTTTAAACGGATACAGTAGGCCTGCTGACATGGCTCAGCGGGCCTTGCTGAAAAAGCCTGTTGACCTGAGTTTGATCCCTGGAAGCCACATGGTGGAAGAAGAGAACTAACCCTACAAAGTTGTTCAGTGACCCCCACAAGTGTGCTATCAGAGGACATGCTAATATAATAAATATAATGGTGCACAATCAAAAGAAGGGAAGCTTTTTACGCAAATGTGGCTTCTGAATCAAATTGAAGGCCGTTTACAAAGGGGTTAATTTTTAATTATTAAAAATGCTGTTTTCAGATGCTGTCTCCCAAAATCAAGCCAGGGCACCATTAGTGAGACATTTTACTGGATTTGATTAGTTTGGGACAATTGACATTACTTGCATAAGTGACTTTTTATAGGGGCTTGAGTGGGAAAGGAATGAGCTGTGTACAGTTACATCTTCAAAATAAGCTTCTAAAACTTAAGCTTGAATCCAGTCCACGTCAGGCAACATCTGTGTGCGCCTGTCACCACAGACATCCACATCCCTAAACTTGAGCATCTGCAAATGGTTCCAGTTGCCAGTGCACAGACTGGGGCTAGGCCCAAACAAGATCGGAGAGTCGGAGCAATTATCTGGAAACTCAAGCCCCAAGTGTAAGAATCTTACATTTGATATCTTCCATGTTCTGAGGATTGCAGTGACAGGGATGTTTTGATGAAAATCATCTGGGTAATTGCATGAGTTTTCCATTCCATTCAGTGTGTAAACACAGCTGTCCTGTGACTGACAACTTTACAAAATTCCCTCTTGAAAATAATCATTTTTTTCAAGGTCATAACTGTGTGTGTGTGTGTGTGTGTGTGTGTGTGTGTGTGTGTGTGTGTGATATGCTGTGGAGGCTGGAGGTAGCTTGGCTGGCCAGTGAGCTCTAGAGATCTGCCTATCCTCATCTCCCCAGTGCTGGGATTATAGATGCACACTACTTGCCCTTTAAATGGGTGTGCTGGGAATCGAACTCAGGTCCTCAAGCTTGTTGGGCTTGTACTTTGCTAACTGATCCTCTGCCCTGGCTCATGGATTACTAACTCTTGCTTGGGACTTTGGTGCTTTGGCTCACATTTTGGATCCTTGGCTCGTCTGTGCCGTCTTCCAGTAAGAATAGCTGGTCAGCAAGATAATCTGTATGTTCTTAGTGTTGAAGAGACTTCAGTATGGAGCTAATGATATTTCCAGCTAGTCTCTAGAAGGAGCAGAGCATGCATCTAGCCAGTGCTAATCAATCCTGCCCTTAGCAACAGCAACAGTCCCCACCTGTGCTCTGTCATCACAGAGAGCATGGCGAATAGTTCCATGTGTAGAGACATATCCAATTTGACTGTCCCATCAATTCCAGATGGTACCTGTTTCTGATGAACCTCTATTCAGTGCCAAAGTGGAATCTCAGCCAACACAGTCCAATTCCATTCCCAAACTCATCTGCGTCATGCAGTGTTGAGTATTACTACCCATCGAGCTGCTGCTTGGATCAGCTGAAGATACAGATGTAGTCCAGAGAGTCATGTGGGGACCCTCAGCTGGAGGCTTGCAAGGTCTTGTGTTTTCCCATCACAGTGAAACCCTGAAATTGCACGGCTGAGATTTGTTGTGACAGGTTTCAGTTCTGCAGGGCCCCTCTGTTTTCCCCAGTCTCTTCCAGGCAATTTGAAATGCTCACAAGATAGTCGGATGAAGCCTGGGGACCGTGAACCTCTTGGTGACAGGTTCTTGGAAAGGTATACATTGGTTTTCTTACCCATGTTGTTGGTCTTACGAGTGCTTCGGATTCTTCTGGCAGAGGCCATGGTCACTCCACTCAACTAGAGAATTGTTTTGCAAAGCTTTAGAAATCTCCTGAGTTGTGAAATTTTAAACCATCCATTCTGAAAAAAAAAATGAGTGTGCCTTAAGCAAGGTCTTGTCTGTGTGGAGTGTCGGTTTTCATCATGTTGGTTAAGACTTAGCACATGGCTGACAGCAGAAGATTCAGCTTCTAGATCACAGCTCCGCCATCTTTAGAAAGGACAAGTGGCCTAAAGGATTCATTTGTTGTGCATGTGTGTGTGTGTGTGTGTGTGTATACACAAGTGTTTGTGCATGCACTTGCCTGTATGTGTGTGTCAAGGTCAACTTCTGTTATCTTTCTCTACCCTTTTCCACTTTATTTTTCGGAGGTAGGGTCTCTCACTGAACCAGGAACTGGCTTTTTGTCTATACTGGGTAGACAGCCACCACAGCTAGTTTTTATGAGGTGCAAGCACTTTACCTGCTGATGGAGCCATCTCTCTACCCCTCCTTTGCTCTGTATAGCACTTGGCTTCTGGGAAACTGGTGGGATTTGAAGCCTTGAGGGAGATCATCATCCCTAGAAAATGCCTCTCTATTGGCATGGTTTTGTGGTGGTTTGGGAAAGAAAATACTCATTGCTGCCCACGCTCCTGTCTTCATTTTCATTGTGTGAAGAGGGCCAGGCACTCTGGGTGACAGGAAGTGTAAAGTGTGGGAATTGCATGTGATGTGGGCATGGGAGCATTGGGGAGCAATGGGGAGTGGGGCTGGGGGGCAGCTCGGTCACCACACTTGGAACAAGAGGCAAGCACATTAGGTCGGGGTCAGGGAAAAAGTAAGTGTTTTGTTCAGAAGACTTAAAAGTAAAACCAACTGCTTCCTGAAACTCAGTCCCTTAGGTTTTCTTGATGGCTTGATGGACAGACAGAAACAGAACGCTAGCAGCCAGAGCCTTCCCGTGTTTTATATGACTCCATGGGTAATGGCAAGGACACCTGCTTGTTGGTATCTTTTCTCCCCATCTATGAAGTGTTGTAGTTTCTTGGACCCAGCTAAACTCTGCAGACCACTTAGTGACCTTACTATCCAGAGACTCTCCACTGCTGCGCTGGGAGCCATTGAACAGGGCTGTTGTGTAACACATGCAAAATGTTCATACATTTGCTCAGACTGAACTCTGCAAAAAGTTTGGCAAATCCTGGGAGACTTGGCTATCAGCTTAAGGCTTCTGTTGTTATTGCTATACTTAAAAAATGAATCTGAAGTATAAATTATCTTTTAATGAAGAGCAGCAACCTCCTTTTGTTGGAGATGATACTTGTCTATCACAAGATAAATAATCACTTTAATTATTATGGTGGCATGGGAAACTACATTTTGCAAAGAATTTCATTCTAAATGTATGACAAGCAAAATTAGCATTTAGAAAGTCCTGAAAGGAATTCATTGTTGCATTACGTTTTTATCTTCTATCCTATCAGGCTAGCTTTCTTTAATTGAATGTTATTATTTTGGACCTCATAATATTTGCTCTGGGTAAAATAACAATAACTCATTAGCTTCACTGCCTCTGCATGAGATCAATAACAAAATTCCCATTATTTATTTTCCCCAAAGACCTTTAGACAGGGCACTACCGGCATGGTATAAGGGAAAGGGATTTTGTAATGATTTACTTTAAGAAGATTTTTGCCTCTGATATATATCCAGCAAAACCCCACTAGAATTGCACTGTAATATTTATAAAACAAAAATGTGGAGAAATGTTTCCATCGTGATCTGCATTTTGATTCTCTGAAACTTGAGAAATACAAAGCTTTGTGGTGTCTAGAGCAAAATTTGTCAATGTGACAGGGTAGGAGGGACTATAAACATTAATATTTTAATGTAAACCCACAAATGCAGATGAATATGATTGTTCTTCCTTCCCTCCTCTCCCCCTCCCCTCTCTGTTCCCTCCTGCCCCTCTTCCTCTCCTCACTCTCCTCCTTTCCCCTCCCCAACCCTTTATCCTTCCTCCATAAAGACACTTTTCTTTCTGTCTATAAAATAGCTGGACATGGATGATGATATACCTACCTGCTTTGAGGTTGCTACTCTAGGGGTTAGGGAGATGTCTCAGTAGGTAAGAGCGCTTGCTATGCAAGTGTGAAGACCTCAGTTCAAATCCCCAGCATCCATGTAAAAATCCAGGCATAGCCATGCACCCTTAGCCTCTGACCCCCCACTGGAAGCTGGGGGTGGGTATCAGGAGGCTCTCTGGGTTTGATGGCTGTCAACCTAACTCCAGGTTCTCACAGAAATTTTTCCTTAAGGGAATAAAGCCAGGAGCAGCAAAGCCTGACCTTGGCATTCTCTGGTCTCAACCCTACACATGCTCACACACCACTGACATATATACCTATGTACACACACAATACCACTGACATATATACCTATGTACACACACACATGTAAGGTAAAGGATTTAAATTTCCATTTGGTGTATTTCAGTCTGAGCTCAGTGGAAAGAATAAAAAACAAAAACAAAAATGCATAAGCTTTGGGGGCTCCACTTCAGGAGGATTGCAAATGCTGGTTTTTATAGCTTGCGTGTGCTAACATTCAGCATGGGTAAAAATTATAGATCTTTTCTTTTTCTTTCTTTCTTTTTTTTTTTTTGTATCTCAGTCTTAAAAGAATTGGCCATTTGTTCTGTATGTCAATAGTTGAGATGCAAATGTGGAGAAAGAGATCAAAATATTCTGCCTCAGAAAAATCTGTAATGTCTCATAGATTTTTAGATTAAATGGACCAGATTAGAATAATGGCCAAGGACATTATTTCCTCATTGAGCAGATTACAACCAATTAAGTCGTAATTCTGAGCCCTCGTTAAATAAATATCTCTTATGATCAATTGCGGCAGAGAGAAGGGGTTGTTAGGTTTTCCCTGGAGTTCTTGGTGAACCTGAAAAGGTTCTGTACACAGAGATGGCCACAGAGTTCACAGAGTGTGGGTTGTAGATGGTATGTGTCACATGTGTAAATATACACCCCGTGATTTGAGTTGCTTTTTAGCCGGGCACTTGGGAAGGCAGGCATGCCATGGCCTGAAGGCTGGAGGCAGACGGAGGAGTCACTGTGTTCTTCTGACACTTACAAGATGGAGTAAGTCTTCCTGATCCCTTTGGGGTCACAGGGAGGTTACCTTGCTGGCGCCTTCCCCAGGGCCCCTCGGCTCGCTGAAAGACAAGCTGGTGAGGGAGCCAGCTGGGCTTGCCTGCACTTTGTGTTGTATATGATCCAGGTGTTAAATTTATTGGAAGACTAAGCCTAATGTAAAACACAGTGTAAAAACAAGGCTTGGGGGTCAGCTTTTCGGCACATTTGGAAAGAGCTGAAGGTTCTCAGGAGATCTGTTTCTGGGGTGGGGAGGGGTGGGGTGAGCCAGAACTAGTGTTGTGGGCCCTGAAGTGAAGAGTGAAATACAGCTCTCTAATCAGCAGGCCTCTCAGATGTGGCCCTGTGACACTTGGGAGGTAGCACAGGTGTTGGGTTCCGAGGCCCTAGCCCAAGTTCCCTCTTGAGAGTTAGGGCCATTCTGGGAGGTCCTGTAGCCAGGGTTTGTTTGGGAGTAAGCGATGAGAGAAAATGGGGGCAGGTTTTTTTCAGATGTTGATTGGCAGGGAGTGTCTGGTGTCCTGCTACTTTGATAGAACACACAGGATGAGTCTGGATTCTGCAAGAGAACAGAGAGTAAAGATGGAGAAAAGGGAAGAGACATTCTTCTTGCTTGCTTGCTTGCTTTATTGATTGATTGATTGATTGATTGATTTTTGATCTACTTACCTTGCCATTGGTTTGTTGGTTTTATTAACCAGCTAGAGTACTTACTGAATACCTTGTGCGAGGCAGTAAATGTGGCCAATTGCTTAAAAGCTCAGGCTGGAACCAGACCAACTTGAGCTCTAGTCTCAATTGGACCTATGACGGTTGACTTCAGACAAGTCATGTGACCTCCCTGAGTCTTGGTTTCCTTGCCTGTAAAATCTGATAGAAAAATTAATAGACTTTAGGGCCCAGCCGTGGAGTGGATTACTATACAGCCTTAAAATGTATGATGCCCTGCTACGTAAAGATCTTTAGAATAGCTAAGCATTTCAAGGGGCAGAGAAACTTGTAATACAGAGGCTTAGGTACACACCAAAAAATTATAGATGCCTAAGTCACAAAGACAAACATTTAATGACAGGCACGAAGAGAACCTGGTTCATGGTAGAGGCAGAATGGGGGGGGGGGCTTTCTATTGTATCATCTTACATTTTAATCATATGCTGTCTTTTATAAACCTAACCTAGTTTTATTAACTTCTTGTGGGATACGCTCATTCTTTTTGTTTGTTTTTCCTTTTTTTTGTTTTTTTTTTGTTTTTTTTTTGTTTTTTGTTTTTTGTTTTTCGATTCACGGTTTCTCTGTATAGCTGTCCTGGAACTCACTCTGTAGATCAGACTGGCCTCGAACTCAGAAATCCACTTGCCTCTGCCTCCCAAGTGCTGGGATTAAAGGCGTGTGCCACCACTGACTGCTGGGCAAGCTCATTCTTAAATTCCTGTCCCAATGTCTGGATATAAAGGTGCTCTGAAACCCTGTTTAGGAAAGTTGTTATTGTTGTAGTGTTGAAACAAAGTTGCTTATCCTAGGTTAAGGGTTTCCTGTTTATCCGGAAGACAGAAAATAGCAAGATGCACCCAGGGTGCCTGTGGGAGGAAGGCTGAAGGTGCGTGAGGAGTCAGGCAAGGTTGTTGTTTAGTTTTGGGGGAAGGTACAGGACGAGGGCTTACCCGAAGCACATTGGCAATTAGGTTTTTACCTTAAACTTTCATGAATGTGAGCTCCCCCCCACCCCCGTCCATCAGTGACCTGCTTCTAAAAATCGGTTTGCTTCATCTTCCTTGTCTTGTAGCACTTGTATCCTGGAAGGCTGTGGCCTTTCTTCCCAATAATTTCATTCTGTCTCCTTCACCTGCATACATACCAGAGGTATATTGTTTCTCCCTTTGTACAGCAGGCCAGGGTGGGAAACTACTCAGAGAGAGAGAGAGAGAGAGAGAGAGAGAGAGAGAGAGAGAGAGAGAGAGAG
>JADRCD010193323.1:0-12709 GCA_019843815.1 Montemys delectorum | reverse complement strand
GGCTGGGCTGGGCTGGGCTGGGCTGGGCTGGGCTGGGCTGGGCTGGGCTGAGCTCACCTCCAACCATAGGGATGTGCAGCCTTAGTTTTAAGGAAACCAAGTACATAAATGGCTGATTTTAGTTAAGTGTTTTACATTCTTGTGCTGTTCACCAGAGGCTTGCCCATTTGGTCATGTGTGTCAATTTTACTTTTCTGATTTCAAGGGTTTGTTTTTTTGTTTTTTTATTTTTTTTTTTTTTTTTGCTTTATCACTCTTTTCTTAAATATCTTTCTCCTCTCCCCCTCCCTCTCCCCCCTCTCTCTCTTGCGTGTGTGTGTGTGTGTGTGTGTGTGTGTGTGTGTGTGTGTGTGTTTGGTAGAAATCAGGTCTCTTATTTTATTATTCTGCCCTTAGTCTTTGAGACACAGCCTCTCGTTGAACCCAACCTTGTCATTTAGACTAGACTGGGTAGCCAATGAGTCTCCAAGAGTCTCCTCTTGCCTCTGTCATAGAGTGTTACAGCTATGGTCACCTTTTGCCATACTCAGCTTCTGTGTGAGTACTGTAGGTCTGCACTCAGCTCCTCCTGCCTGGATAGCAAATGCTTTACCCACTGAGACCTTCCCCAGCCCATTAAATATCACAACGTTTGCAGCCAGCAGCAAATGTAGACCTTACCTTACACTTTAACTTACCACACATAATACGATATAAGTGACCTCCACTGTTCTATTGTGTTATTTAGGGAATAAGACAAGAAAAAAAAAATTCACACTTGTTCAGAACAGATGCAACCATCAGAGCCCATCTACAATCTAAGACCCGTTCAATCCCGGGATGCAGAACATGTGAATTCACAGGCTGTTCATCTAACTCTCAGCGACTCTCTAGAGTCGGCGTCATTAACACTTACACCCGCCCACATACTTGCCACGAGGGTCAAGTAACTGGTCAGAATCGGCAGCCAGCAAGTGACTGTAAAGGTCTCAAGCTGTACCCCAGGCACTCCATCTTCAGAGCCCACATTAAATCACCCCCATGTTGCCAATCCGCAGCAAGGAGCACCATCTTCAGGTGCTTGCCGTGGGATCAGCCCTTGCTAAGTGTTGTGTGTTCTGAGTACAGCGAATGAGTTCTTGCGGTGCCACCATCAGGAAGGTTGTAATCCCTGCACACGTGTGAAGAGGCCTAGGCTGAGAATTTCAAGCCTGGCTTTGCTTTTCCAGGTAGGCAGAAAAAGAAGGTAAGAAATGGACAAGGGAGGAGGATGCCTACTAGAGTGGTCCCGTCCATAATCATCCTGCAAGCCACCCTTCTCTTCTTCATATCTTCTAGAATAGCTGTCCAACTCAGTTACAGCTTAATTTCTCTGTGCCGTGTGTCCAAACTGTGCGCAGCGTCTTCAACACTAGGGTTTATCACATAGCTCAGGTAGTCGTCCACGAGCAACGGAAAGGCTTGTATTATCTGGGGGAACTACTGGACAACAGTTAACAGTTAACAGTCTTCAACATCCAGGGCCGCATTTTAAACAATGCTAACACACCTGGCAGGAGACAGCACTTGTGCAATGCTCGCATGGCTGTGGACTGCCAACCACTTTCTGATTGGAGCTGAGGCCTGCCCCACATGAAGGAACACATGCATACTATTTTAAACCTGATTTTTTAAAAAAAAAAAAAGCCTATGATTGGAAAGATCAGGGGCCCTAGGGGGTAATTTACCACTATAGTCAAACTGCCCTCTAAATGATGGATATGTTTATATCCATAAGCCAGTGCCACCTGTTCTTAGCCTTCGTCATAGTCTTTTGCTGTAGCCAATAATTAATGCAGAAACTCAAAACTGATCAAAGTATTGAGAATTAAGCACTCAGCCATAAACAGGACATCGCTACCATCTCCTCCAAGGTTCCAGGAACATTGTACAAAAGGGGGTGAAAGATCACAAGAGCTGGAAGATAGAGATGAGTGCTGTGGAGTCACCCTCTGAATATAGCATGTTGGCTACAATCATGGACACACAACAGCTGCGACTACTTGCATAAGACCTACAAACACACACAATGCACATACACACACACAATGCACATACACACACACATACACACACACATGCACACACACACACATGTGTATACACAGACATGCCCATGCCCATGTATATACACATGCACATGTGGAATCATCCTTTGGATATAACGTGTTGGCTGCAATCATGGGCACACAACAGCTGTGACTACTTGTACAAGACCTGCAAATAGACACCCATGCAGACACACACATGTTCATACACATGCATACACACATGCATATGTGAAATCATTCTCTGAATATAACTTGTTAGCTGCAATCATGGACACACAGCAACTGTGAGTACTTGCACAAGACCTGCAAATACACACACATGTGCACACACATATGCACATACATACATGCATACACACACGCATATACATGCACATACATGCGCACACATGTATACTCACACATATGTACAGACAGAGACAAAGAGAGAGAGAATGAAAGTGGAAGAGGAAAGAGACTATCAGGAGTGAAAGTTAGAGAATGGGAGAGCTGGGAATAACCTTAATACATGCTATGCATTTACAAAACATTCAAAAAATTTTCAGTTCTTTGATTTTAAAAAGAAGATCCGTACTCAATAATTGCACTCAAGTCAGATGAAATGGGAATCACAACATTCCAAAGGAAAAGAACAAGTTAGTTCACCTTAAGCTTGAACAATGGCCAAACAATTCTAGGAGACTCCACACAGACCGAGCAGCCTCCCTTGCGGGCTGGGTAGGTGCTTGTTAATAGAGAGCTTGGGTTCCCGTGCTGCTGGCTCACTTCGGAGTTGAAAGTCTACCCACAGGTTTGATTAGACTTCAAGGGCTCTTTTCTGTTTGGAGGCCCACACCCAGAGACCCTCCAGGTCATAGGTGTGTGTCTTATAAAATAACGATGAAGAAACGGATTGCCCAAGAGCAGGCTTGCCCTGGGATAGCTTCTGAGACCTTCAGGTTGGGCAGAGTGCCTGCGACTGAGCACTAGACACAGAACAGAAGGATCTGGGGATCCTTGGAGGAAGGGAGACTGAGGATGTACGGGGTAGCCTTCCTTAACACAAGGAAAGGGAAATTAAAACTCAGAATGAGTGAAAATAGAGGACTGGGAAGATCGTGAAATACCTCAATCTGTGAAGGGTTTGCACGACAAAAACGAGGACTGAGACAGACCCTCAGTACACAGGAAAGGCCCCACCCCCACCCCACCCCAACACTGAGGTGTCTTACAGAGGTATAGACAGCCAGGATTTTGTGACTAAAAACTAAAGAACAACAACAAACAAACAAACCAAAACAAACCAAAGTGCAGGGCACCTGAAGAATACTATTCCTGGTCTATGTCTGGCAGAGAGAGAGAGAGAAAGAGAGAGAGAGAGAGAGAGAGAGAGAGAGAGAGAGAGAGAGAGAGAGAGAGAGAGAGAGAGAGAGAATAATGATAGGTATCCTTTGGTCAGCTACCAATTTTTATTGAATAACTTTCGCAGAGTTAGGAGATATGCTCACTTTACTAAGTAAAGCTCCTGAAACCTACAGAAAAGAAATGGAGTATTAGCCAGCTGGGGCAGCTCCTCACACATCTTGAGGGCTCCCTATGTTGCTAGCACTCAAGAGAAGGGGTTATGAAGGCAGCTTACTTAAGAGCAGGCCTAGAGTACAGCTGCTGCAGCCTGCCTCCAGACAGATCTGTCCTCCAAATAAAGGGTCCCCAGGAGTCAGGCGAACAGTGTGACTGAACCAGAGACAGGCAGAGCAGGGCTGCTTCTGTGGGGGGGCATGCCTGAGAGGGGGTGGGGACCAGGAAGCACGGGGGAGTCCGAACTACACGCCTGGGAAGAAAAGAAGCTACCAGAGAATGAAGACAGACAGGAGCTGGGAGTGTGGTTGAGCTGGTGTGGTGCTTTCCTGGTGTCCACTGGGCTCCGAGTCTCACCTTCTAGCATCACAGAACCCAGGCACAGTTGGTCTTGCGCATCTGAAATCACAGATTTGGGAGTAGGAGACAGGAGGATCAGAAGCCGGAGGCTATTCTCAACTACACAGTGAAGTCAAGGCCAGCCTGGGCCACAGGAGACCCTGCTTCAAAAAACAAAACTAAACTAAACAAAACAAACTAACAAACAAACAAAAACCAGACAGTAAGCACATATCCAGAAGTACCTCAAAAGCAGACCAATTAATTTCTGTGAGCATTGCGTCTCCAGCTGATGTCATGTCAGATTTAAAAAAAACAATTTCTCTGACTTTGGAAATTAGAGATCACAATAAATAAATAAACAAATAAAACAGTGAATAACCTTCCATGCTACAGCCCCTAATGGTTTGAGTTGGCTTTAGGGGATGTCAGGATAGAAACAATACAATGCAACCTTTTAAAATTCAAAGTTTAGGCAGAAAGTGGAGCTGCTGACCCTCCCCTGGCTCCGTCTCAGCCTGGAGCAGGGCAGCAGCGGCACCAGGAACGGTTTCTGTTCTAACAGAAATGTACACATATATCAGTTTTTACGATCCTTTTTCTATGTAATATAGATGCGTTTCTTGTGCGTTTTGCACAGTATCTTTATATATTATGTGCACATAAAGCACATTTATTTGTATTGCATAAGGGACTGGCATGCATTCCCCTCTCTGTAATGTTTTCTTTTTATTCCTTTTCCATGTCAGCCCACACTTCCCAGCTTATTTCTTTCAGCGGTTGCACATTTGCTCATCATGTGGGTACATTATAAAAGTTTTATTTTCCGTCATTATTATTTTTTAGATGGAGTCTCATATATCCCCGGCTGGCCTCAAACTCAATATGTCGTCGAAGATGACCTTGAACTTCTTCTCTTCTTCCTAAGTGCGGGGATTAGAGGCATGTACACACACCTGCTTTATTCAGTGCTCAGGATGGAACTCCAGTGAGCTTCACGTGGGCACGCTAGGCAAGCACTCCGCTGACTGAGCCACACCCCTACCCCTGTTATAAAAGGCTTAAGGAGTCCATTATGAATGGCCATTTTATTCCCAATTTTATCTTCTTAAGGTAATACAGTAATAGCGCTGTGAATAAACTTGTACATGTATTCTGAAATTGTTTATAATATACATGTGTTCCCAGGTGAAACCCTGAGAGTGCTCTTAGGTGGTAGGAAACAAGTGTGAGTTTTTAACTGTCAGTTATATGCCGAGCCAAGAGCATAAAGCCCATTTCCCCAGAGACGCAGCAACAGTAGGCATCAAAGCTTTAAATTTTGCACATTTGATAAATTATAAAAATTATCTCTCACTTTCCTTTAACATTATGAGGGGGAAATACTCATTTTTTTTTTAATTCTTTGCCTATTCAGAAGTTTTACTTTTTCTTACATCCTTTACTGTTATTTTTCTAGAAGCGGGGAACACTCATGCCGTGGTTACATGTGTAGTCAAAGTCCCGGACTTGCTATGTATGTGTTTAAATACTCGGTCTCCTGCGGGTGGTGCCTTTTTGGAAGTTTGCAGGGCTGGAGAGGCCGAGCCTCACTGGAGGAAGTGCGTCATGAAGAGTGGGCTTGCAGTTTTGCACCCTGGCCCCACTTGTTCCCTCTGCTTCCTGATTGCCATGTGCCTGGTACTCCTCTTGCCATGCCTCTGAGCCCCTGCGGAGTGTTTCCCGCTACAGAATTATAAGCTAAAGCGAACCCTTCCCCCTTGTTGTCATTTTTGTCTGGGTATTCTACTACAGCAAAGGAAAAGTAACTAGAATAACTAATGTTCAGGCTGTGGTTCTTTCTGTTTCTGGGGACTGAATTCAGATCACCAGGCCTGTGCAAAAAAACCGTTTTTGTAGCCAGTAAGTTATTTTGTCAACCCTACTTTTTTAGCATTTTTTTTTTTTTTTTTTTTTTTTTTTTTTTTTTTTTTTTTTTTTTGGTTTTTCGAGACAGGGTTTCTCTGTGTAGCCCTGGCTGTTCTGGTCCCGGAGCAGACCAGGCTGGCCTCGAACTCAGAAATCAGCCTGCCTCTGCCTCCCAAGTGCTGGGATTAAAGGCGTGCGCCACCACCGCCCGGCGCTATCTTTTTAGCTTTTAGACTGTTGCTTTTTTTTTCTCATTTACTTTTACGAGCTTCTTCTTAATTGAAGCCCATTCCCCTGTGGTGTAGATGGGTGTGTGCATATATACGTATATGTGTGTATGTGCATATAACAAATTTTTTTCTCAACGCCTTTTTGGGTTTTTTGTATGCTTGCGTACGGTTATTTCAATTTGCAAATCACCAACGCGATCGCTGTGTTTGTTTATGACCTCTGAATCAGAGATCTACATTGTAAGAGCTTTTCACATATTTGTTTTCTGGAACACACATTGCTTTGCAGTTTGGTGTGTTTAAACCCTCAATACAACTACAATGTCATCTACTAGAAGAAATGAGATGTCTCACCTTTCCCCCCGAAGACCATCCGAAACCTAATTTTAAAATAATCTTCTTGAGACGAAAGGAGTGGTATTTACCCATAATCCCAGTATTTGGGAAGTGGAGGAGGTAGGATTAGAAGTTCAAGGTCAGCCTTGGCTATAATATAGCAAATTTGAGGTCGTTCTGGGCCACATAGGAACTATTTGATTTCTGGCCTTCATATATACATGCACGTGCAATCATGTTCTCTTTCTCTCTCTCTCTCTCTCTCTCTCTCTCTCTCTCTCTCTCTCTCTCTCCCCTCTGTCCCTCCCCCCTCATATACTTTAAAGGCATTTTCAACATCTGAAACAAAAGAAAATCGAATGGAGACTATTTTTACAAGTTAACAAAATGTAATACACCGTTACAATAAATAAAATTCTCTGGACATGTAGAATATAAATTCAGGGCGGGAAATCAATGAAACCGAGAAAAACTGAAAAGACACAAATATCAGTTGGTGATAAATATATAATAAAGTAACTTTTTAAAAAAGTGACAGGAAAGGAGATTTTTTTATTTATATTTATTTATATTTATTTATGTGTAGTGTGTATGTGTGTGTGCGTGTATGTGTGTGTGTGTGTGTGCGCGCGCACGCGCATGTGTGTGTGTGTGTGTGTGTGTGTGTGTGTGTGTGTGTGTAGGTATCATTAGAGGCCAGAAGAGGGCGTCAGATTCTCTAGACCTGGAGTTACACATAGCTGTCTGTAAGTTGCCTGACATAGATGCTGGTAACAGAACGAGGTTCTTCTGCAAGAGCAGGACATACTCTTAACCACTGAGCTATCCCCAACCCCTCCATCACAGTTCTCGAGGCAGGACCTCTCGCTGAATCCAGAACTCACTAACTCAGCAAGACTGATTGCCTTTGCTTCCCAGCTGAGATTATAGGTGTCTGTAGCTTTTTATCTGGGTACTGGGTCTCTGAGCAGTTTGTGTTTGCTCTACAAGCACACTGCTGACTAAACCATCCCTCCAGCCCCTTAATGTTTATTCATTGGGATAAATTTTGTCTAATGTTCTCAAATTCCCCAAAAGACAGCAACCAGCCTCCCTTGGTACTCTAAGCTTGCATTTAGAATGTTTGTGTAAATAGTTCTACAAAATTCAGCCGTTAAAAATGTAGAGCTCAATGGATATTTTGCTGATTGGTAATAATTTCTGTGATATTCAAGTATAAAATAATCTTAATTTAGGGCCTGGATGTCTGTTGGTTAAGGCTTCACAGAAACAGGGTATCTTCAGTTGTAATTACTAATGGGATCTTCACTCCTCCCTGACTTTTCCTTCTTAGAAAGAAATGTGCATTCATTTCGCACACTCATGTGTTAATCGAGCTTTATCATATTTCTCTTCCCTGTTTTGCTTTTTTCCTAAAAGTTTTAAATTCCCTCAGTTTGTCAGTCATGTAACTATGCCATTAAGACGATTGTATACAGTTGTGAGAAGCCAGATGTGGGTGCTGGGAGCCAAACCCTTGTCCTCTGCAGAAGCAGCCACAGCATTCTCAAGTGTTGAGGTGCATCTTCAGCCTTGACACTTGAGTTGTGAACTCTCTCTTGCCTTCCGGGGTAGTCTTTACCGGTAGAAACTCACATTATTTTTGTTTTTATTTTTTAGTAGTCTGAGTCCTCTTCAGCATGCTAATATTTTTTAAATGTTACATTATCTATGTGTGGGAGAGTGTGTATTTTCACACGTGTGTGCACACATGCATAAATGGGCACATGTCACCGTGCGCATGCAAAGGTCAGAGGACACCTTTACAGAGTCAGGTCTCTCCTTGCATCCTGGGTCGTGTGTGTGTGTGTGTGTGTGTGTGTGTGTGTGTGTGTGTGTATTTTCACACGTGTCTGCACACGTGCATAAATGGGCACATGTCATGGTGCGCAAGCAAAGGTCAGAGGACACCTTTACAGAGTCAGGTCTCTCCTTGCATCCTGAGTCCTGAGGATCAAACTAAGGTCGTCATTAGATTTGAAAGGCAGGAACTTTAACCCATTGGTCCACTTCCCGGGTACAACAACCATGTATGCATTGTATACTCATACTCACTAATGGGTGAAATGGGTGGGTGCGTATGGGTGAGTGGGTGTATACGAACTGAGACCTATAGGGACTTGTGTATTTACTAGCTCCCTAGCAGTCTCCATTTCCCCTGGCCTTTGCTTCCTTTGTAGTAAAAGCTAGCTGTCTGATCTGTGCTCCACTCTTCCACCATGCATGGCATTGAAAGCCTCTGACGGTTGATGGCACTGAGCCTGTGTGGTAGCATATCCACATACATTTCAGTAAATATCTGCTCCTCAAATTGTGTGGGCCATAAACAGTCACTCAAGATATTTATCGTATAGCCAAATGTATGCTGTAACTGAGTGCCATGTACTTTGATCTGGCCGTACAAGTTGTTTGAAGTAGCCAATGTGATCAATAGCTGATCACAAAAACAAAAGATAACTGATATTGTCCATCATGCTTACCTGTTAGAGGGACAGGTAAGAATGAAGCCACTGGGGTTTCCCAGGCCTGCAAACCCCAGAGGCCCAACGGAGGGTATTTATAGAGAGATTTTATTTTTCCTATTGTTTAATTTGGGGAATGCGTGTGTGTGTGTGTGTGTGTGTGTGTGTGTGTGTGTGTGTGTGTGTGTGTGTTGTAGATGCAGAAAAAGACCAGAAGACTAAGGGAGTCAGTTATCTCCTCCTACCATGTGAGTCCCAGGCTTGGCACCAAGTGTCTTTACCCTCTGAGCCAATTGTTGGCCCTGTCCCTGGAGTTTTAACCTCTGATCATGGAATATACCAGCAGATCTGTCCTGTGGTTTGAATGCTAACCTGGCTTTAGGATATTAAGATTATAAAAAAAAAATAAGAAAAGACTAGCTAGGTTTATAGCAGTGACTCATACCATAAAAAAGGAAAACAAGTAAATGGGCATGTTTAGGGAATGAAAGTAGTGATTTTTACTTTTTAAAAAAATTTGCCTTTGGCACTTGGCTGAGCCATCTTCAATAAAAGCTCCCAGACCTTGTCACGCTCAATGGAAACAACAGAGGGTCAACAAAGACTTAAGTGTAGCCTTACAGACGTCAAGTCATCCTTAATTAGGCCTGTGGAAAACCATTTGTTGGGTGAGACAGTGGATACGTAGTTGGTGGATGCCTTGCCTGCCCAGCCCAGCCTGGGGAAACTCAAGACTGCAGTTCCTTGTGGCTTGCTCCTACATGTTTGCTCACCAGTCTATAGAGTAGAAGGCTTGGTAGGTACATGGAAACAAGTCATGAAAGGAGAAGGTTACACATTTCCTAAGCAAAAATATTTGGGAACCTCGGGATCATGGATGGGAAAGTAGCTTTGTGAATAGGAACATCTGCAGGTGGGAAAGTCATCAGTCTCATTAGCTCTTTGTTGTCTAGCCAGAAAACACCACATTTTGCCCTTCATGTGGTGGCCCTTGGCTTCACCTCTGTATTAAACATCTTACAGAGCACGTACAGTCACAAGTTATTTTACCTCCAAAGATGTACCCCGTTCTTCCCTTGTAATAGTTAACTTTAATTGTCAACCTAATACAATATAGAATTACCTGGGCATGTCTGTGGGTGATTGTCTTAATTAACGTAGTTGATATGGGACAACTGAGCCCACTGCGGGTGGCACCATTCCCTAGGCAGGGGTCTTGACTGTATAAGAGAGGAAAGCAAGCAAGAGAGTGAACATAAATTTATTCCTCCTGTATCTATTCCCGATAGTGGATGAGACATAACCAGGCACCTCAACCTCCTGCCTTGACTTACTTACTATTATACATTGTAACCTGGAATTGTGAGCTCAAATAAGCCCTTTCTCCTTCATGATTGTGGATCAAAGTGGTTTGAATGAGATGTCTGCCATAGTCTTAGGCAGTTAAACAAATGACCCCAGGTGGTGACAGTGTTTTGGGGCGGCTTAGGAGGTGTGGACTTGCAGAAAGAAGTAAGTCACTGAGGATGAGCTTTAGATCTTAAGGTCTTACCCTACTATGTACATACTCAAGCATGTGCAAAAGTGTGTGTGTGTGTGTGTGTGTGTGTGTGTGTGTATTCATGGGTGCTTATGTGTGACTATGTGTGTTAATGTGCAGTCTATGTGTCTATGTGTGTTCATGTGTGTGTGTTTGTGTGTCTGTTTAAATGTGTCTATGTGTGTTTACGTGTGTTCATTTGTGTGTGTTTGTGTGTGTGTGTGTTTGTATGTGTGTAGGCCAGAGGTCAACTTCAGGTGCTATTTCTCAGATGTCATTTGCCTTTAAATTTTCTGTTCATTATTTTATGTATATGTTTTGTGTACCTATGTGTACCATGCATACGCAGAGAGCCAGAATAGGACATTGAATCTGCAAGAACTGGAGCTAACAAAAGTGCTTGAAATTAAACCCAGATCCTCTAAAAGAACAGTAAGCATTCTTAATTCTGAACTGACTGATTAGGCTGATTAATGATCCCCAGTAATCTGCCTGTCTATACCGCTTAGCCCTAGGATTATAAGCACATGACATGACTCTCAGTTTTCTTTTTCTTTTTCTTTTCTTTCCTTTTCTCTTCTCGTCTTTTCTTTTTAGCATGGATTCTGGATATTCAGCTCAGATCCTCATGTTTGCAGAGTGTCCTTGTTACTTTTCTAGTTCTGTAACCAAAGCAACTTGCAAAATGAAGCATTTTGTTTGGTTTGCGGTTTCAAGGAGTCCATGATAGCAGAGAGAAGGCACATGTGAGAGCTCACATATTAACCCACCACCATGATGTAGAGAGAAAGCACTGGGAATCACAGAAGTTTTTGAAACTGCAAAGCCCTCACCAGGGCTCTCACATACCTCCTTCAACAAGACTATACCCCCCAATCCTTCACAAACAATTCCAACAACTGAAGACCAAGTATTCCACCATTTTCATTTAATCCACCATATGTAGCAAGTTCTTTACTGACTGAACAACCTCCTGAATCCAATTAATCTCTTTTTTATGTTTAAGGAAATGTGTTATGCAGTCACCAATCCATAAAAACAATAATAATTATTGTATGTACCTGTTTTAAAGAGCTAACAATGCACTGGGGAGAGAAACAAATTCACATTTGAATACAAGGTTTAATTAAATATCTTCTGCATCTTAACTTCTTCATATATCAACGCAGAACTAAACAAAGGGGGAGGATCAAGTGGGTTAATGCCTACAAAGAACAGAGCACTCAGCACTCAGCATCTTCCCTGGCACTTAGTACTACCACTACCAGAAATGACAACTGATGCGTTTACTCTACAGGTGCTCTGAAACTCTCAGGATCAGAGGTGAGGGGGACCCAACATCTGTCCCAACACTGGGAGTAACTGGGACCTGCCAGACCAGGCACACAGGAACTCCACCAGCAGAATGGCTCGGGTTCCTTCCGGTCTCTCTGGGCTGGTGTCCTGAGTGGACCTTGGGCACAAGCTCTACAGCCAGTCCCACAACACCCAGAGGAAGCTGCTGTACTCCCAGGTGCTCTAACAAGCCCAAGGTCACAGGATCCCAAAATCACAGGGTCACAGAGACTGCCTGAGTCTGAGGAGTTCTGATACAACCAGGATCACAGGAAGGACTGACCCCAGTCAGAATTAGCAAGGGCAGATAGCCCTAGAGATAACTAGATGGCGGGGAGCAAACATAAGAAAATAAACAACACAAACCAAGGTCACTTGGCATCTTCAGAACCCAATTCTCCCACCATAGCCAGTCCTGTACACATCATCACACCGGAAACACAAGATTCAGATATAAAATCACTTATCATGACGATGATGCAGGACCTTAAGAAAGACATAAATAGCACCCTTGTCTTAGTCAGGGTTTTTATTCCTGCACAAACATCATGACCAAGAAGAAAGTTGGGGAGGAAAGAGTTTATTCAGCTTACTTCCACATGGCTGTTGATCACCAGAGGAAGTCAGGACTGGAACTCAAGCAGGTCAGGAAGCAGGAGCTGATGCAGAGGTGATGGAGAGATGTTCCTTACTGGCTTGCTTCTCCTGGCTTGCTCAGCCTGCTCTCTTATAGAACCCAAGACTTCCAGCCCAGGGATGGCACCACCCCTTTGATCACTAATTGAGAAAATGCCCCACAGCTGGATCTCATGGAGGCATTTCCCCAACTGAAGCTCACTTCTCTGTGATAACTCCAGCCTGTGTCAAGTTGACACACAAAACTAGCCAGTACAA
>JADRCD010193321.1:0-14587 GCA_019843815.1 Montemys delectorum | reverse complement strand
TCTTAATTTTATTGGTTCTAGTACTTGGAACAGTACAGTTTGTGAAAGAAAGAAAGAAAGAAAGAAAGAAAGAAAGAAAGAAAGAAAGAAAGAAAGAAAGGAAGGAAGGAAGAGAGATAGAAAGAAGAGACAAAAAGAAAAAAAACCTCAAATCCATAGTTTTTTAGAGAAAAAAAATCTTTCAATTAGATGGTCAAAGTACTACAAGGGGTCAATCCAATAGGATGACTTTAAAATTGAAGAAAGAAAAAGTTATAAAGGACAGTGTTTAAGACTTAAAAAAGATCAGGTTTTTAAAACTAGGTTTCTATCAATTTGATAAAACAAAAAACAAAACAACGGTAACAACAACAACAACAAAACAACTTCAGCAGTATCTTGGACAGGACAGGGTTTCTTATTCAGCTTGTTTCTTATAGCATCTAGAACCAGTAAGTCAGTAGGAGTGCTGCCAACAGCCACTGGGCCATACCAATCGCTAACTGAGAAAATGCAGCACAGCCTCAACCACAGTTCAATCGAGTGGGATTATTTCCTCAGTTAATTTGTTTTGTTTTGTTTTGCTCACCCCTCCAATGACTCTAGATGTGTCAAGGTGACATAAGACTAGCTAGCACACTGATGCTCTAATTGTTTTGCTACAACTCATAAAGGCATCTGGAAGAAAATGTGATATTTATAGTAATTATGAGAACCCAAAGGCGATCTCTTTTCTATAATATGAGAAATGGGTCAAAGCAAAAATAATATTTGTCTGCTTGTTTATATACTTATTTATTTGTTTATTTATTAATTAATTTGTTTTTATAAAGGGCCTCATTTAGTTTAGGATGACCTCAAACTGGTTATATAAATTTGGCTAGTCTTAAATGTGTGATAGCCTGTCTTTCCTAACTCCAGGAATTGTAGATGGGTTCATATCATGCATAATTCTAAGGATAAAGAGTTGATAACAGAAGAAACATAAATATTAGACAAACATAAGTAAAAGATACACAAGTTTTAATTGATCCAAACACATGTCATAGTTAACACATGGTGACACAAATCATTTCTTCATAGTCTAATGTTTACACTAATGATATTTACATATGAATGTGATACTCAAAGAAACCATAAAACGTATTGCAGATTTACACCTCTCTTTCTGTCCTCCAGATTCAATCAATTTCCCCCCACCCACATCCCAGTCCCAGTTTCTTAGCAGAACATCTCCTTCAGTTTTCCTTTCTTCTCTAACCCCATCCTAAATGGAACACAAAGATCTCCACCTTTCCTACCCCCTACCCATACAGTTATCTCAGGCTCCAGCATCAATAGGCATCTCCAGGGGTCACAGTCAGTGAACAGGCCAGGCAAACAGGTTCACAGAAAGTGCCCTAACAGGAAACACACATCCACCAAACTCTCCTAAATTCCAGAGATGAAACAGAAACCAAGGAACGAAATACTACCCAACAAAGACAAAACCAGGTATCTGCATCTAAACCTATAGTCATCCTAATCCCAGATGTCTAGACACAACTATAAAAACATAATCAATAACAGCTAGGGCAATGTGTATTCATCAGAGTCCCAAAACCCAACCACAGAAGGCTCTCGATATTCCAACATAGATGAAGCACAAGAAAAAATTTTTTTTTTTTAAATTAGGTATTTTCTTTATTTACATGTAAATTTCTCCTTTTCCAGTTTCCCCTCCAAAAAACAAACAAACAATAACAACAAGAACAAACTCCTGTTGCCTCCCCCATCCCAATTTTTAAAACAGTCTTTATGAATATGATATCGGTCCCTAAATTCCTTAAATAATAAATTAATAAGTCCTTTAAAGGAATCCAGGAAACATAAACACTTGAAGTAAATGAATAAAACTATTCAAGACCTGAAAGTACAAATAGAACCAATAAAGAAAAGACAAACTAAAAGAATTCTGGAAATGAAAATTTTAGGAACTTGAATATGAACTTCAGACTAGCTTTACCAAAAGAAAACAAGAGATAGAAAAGAAAATCTTGGGAGTTGAAGGCATAATAGAAGAAATGGCTATATTGTTCAAAGAAAATGTTAAATCTAAAAATGTCCTGACAGAAGACATTCAGGAAACCTGGAACATCATGAAAATACCTAAGAATAATAGAAAGAGAGGAAAGAGGAGAAACAGAAATCTACGGACCAGAAAGTATTTCTTTAATTTTAAAATTCTATGAATAAGTTTATATAACTTTAATTAAAAATTCCAGCTCAATAATTAGGTATTGAAATAGTTGGTATAAAATATTTGAGAAAGTTTTCATAAAAGAATGGGACATGTTTTGTATTTTAGTACTTATGTGCATCTAAGAACCATCTTTTTTCTTAGAGATCAAACAAATTGGCAAGGAATATTCAAAGGTACTAATAAATAGGCAAAAGCAAAACTAGAGAGTTTGTCTGCTTGTTTATATAATTATATTTATTTTATTTATCTACCGTACATGGTATGTTATTTGCTGTATATAACATAATATTTTTTAAAGAATATTTCTCAAAAGTATAAGTTACATAGATACCTGAACAAAGTCTAGGAAATAAAATAGACACTGTGTAGTATTAAATCATAAAGCAGCTTGTAAATATAATATTACTAGGGAATATTCTATATTACTAAGGTTATTGTAGTGGTTTTGATAAAAATCACACTAATAGGCTAAAGATTGGTCCCTAGTTGCTTGAACTGTACTGGGAAGAAGTAAGTGGTATGGCTTTTGTGGAAAGAAATGTGTTACTGAGATTGTGTTTTCAGGTTTTCAAAGCCCATTCTCTTCCTCGTCTTCATTTCTATCACCATCCCCCACCACCACCCTGGTGACTATTGCTTGTGTACTAGATGTAATCTCCAATACTGTTCCAGTTCTGTGCCTGATGGCTTGCTGCTCTGCTTCCTGCCATAATGATCTTAGACTAAGCCTCTGAAACTGTAATAAATCCCCCAGTTGAATACTTCCTTTTATAAGTTGCCTTAAAACTGTTAGAAAAAGGATAGATGGTAAATACAAAAATTCTAATTTATGTACTATTTAACTTATGCTTTAGTTTTATTAATGCAAGTAATGGATCGATACAATTTTATGTCATTAGTAATTTTGTAAAACAAATATCATTCACTTTTACAGATGGAGTTTCTAGCAATGAAAGGGATTATGATTTCATAAACCTACTTGTAGATTTAAAAAAAAAAGTTTCTCATGAAGCCATTGTTTTAATGACTGCATAGTACTCTATTGTGTATATGTACCACATTTTCTGTATCCATTCTTCTGTTGAGGGACATCTGGGTTGTTTCCAGCTTCTGGCTATTATAAATAAGGCTCCTATGAACATAGTGAAGCATATGTCCTTGTTATATGTTGGAGTTATATGCCTAGGAGTGGTATATCTGGGTCCTCAGGTAGAACTATTTCCAATTTCCAGAGGAATCGCTAAACTGATTTCAAGAGTGGTTATATCAGCTTGAATTCCCACCAACAATGAAGGAGTGTTCCTCTTTCTCTACATCCTCACGAACATTTGCTGTCACCTGCATTTTTGATCTTAGCTATACTGATTGGTGTGAGGTAGAATCTCAGGGTCATTTTGATTTGCATTTCACTGATAACCAAGGATGTTGGACATTTCTCTAAGTGCTTCTCAGCCATTTGAGATTCCTCAGTTGAAAATTCTCAATTTAGCTCTGTACTCCACTTTTTAATAGGATTATTGCTTCTCTGGAGTGTACCCTCTTGTGTTCTTTGTATATTTTGGCTATTAACCCTCTATCAGATGTAGGATTGGTAAAGATCTTTCCCAAATCTGTGTGTTGCCATTTTGTCCAATTGACAGTGTCTTTGCTTTACAGAAACTTTGCAATTTTATGAGGTCCCATTTGTCTACTTTTGATCTTAGAGCATAAGCCACTGGTTTTCTTTTCAGAAATATTTCCCTTGTGCCCAAGTATTCAAGGCTCTTTCTCAATTTCTCTTCTATTAGATTCAGCATATCTGGTTTTATGTGGAGGTTCTTGATCCACTTGGGCTTGAGCTTTGTGCATGGAGATAAGAATGTATCAATTTGCATTCTTCTGCATGAAAACATTTGTAGAAAATGCTATCTTTTTCCCACAAGATGGTTTTTGGCTCCTTGGTCAAAGAGCAAGTGACCATAGGTGGGTTCATTTCTGGGTCTTCAATTCTATTCCATTGATCTACTCACCTGCCTCTGTACCAATACCATACAGTTTTTATCACTATGGTTCTGTAGTACAGCTTGAGGTGAGTAAGGGATGGTGATTCTTTTATTGTTGTGAATAGTTTTTGTTATCCTAGGTTTTTTTGTTGTTCAAATGAATTTGAGAATTGCCCTTTCTAACTCTATGAAGAACTAAATTGGAATTTTGATGAATTACATTGAATCAGTCGATTGTTTTTGGCAAAATGGCCATTTTTACTATATTAATCTTGCCAATCCATGAGCATGAGAGATCTTTCCATCTTCTGAAGTCTTCTTCCATTTCCTCAGGGATTTGAAGTTCTTGTCATTACATATCTTTCACTTGCTTGGTTAGAATCACACCAAAATATTTTATAGTATTTGTGGCTATTGTAAAGGGTATTTACATAAGTTGTTTCTCAGCTCTTTTATACTTTGAATAGAGGAAGGCTACTGATTTGTATGAGTTAATTTTATATCTAGCCACTTTTCTGAATTGTTTATCAGCTGTAGAAGCTCTCTGGTAGAATTTTGGGGGTCAGTTATGTATATTACCATATCACCTGAAAACAGTGATATCTTGACTTCCTCCCTCCCAACTTGTATCCCTTTGATCTCTTTTTGTTGCCTGACAGATCTGTATAGAACTTTGAGTACTATATTGAATAGATAAAGAAATAGTGAGCAGCCTTGCCTTGTCCCTGATTTTAATGGGATTGCTTTGAGATTTTCTCCATTTAGTTTGATGTTGGCTACTCGTTTGTTGTATATTCCTCTTATTATATTTAATTATGCACCTTGAATTCCTGATCTCTCCAATACTTTTTTAACATAAATGGGTGCTGTATTTTTCAAAGATTTTTTAGCATCTAATGAGATGATCATGTGGTATTTTTTCTTAGAGTTTGTTTATAAATATCATCCTGAGTGAGGTAAGCCAAACACAAAAGAACACACATGGTATGTACTCACTAATAAGTGGATATTAGCCAAAAAGTTCACAATGCCCATGATACAACCCATAGACCATTTGGAGCATAGAAGAAAGGAAGACCAGAGTGTGGATGTTTCAGCCCTGCATCGAGGGGGGAACAGAACAATTATGGGAGTATGAGGAAGAGGGAGTACTGGGAGTGAGAAGGGAGAGAAATAAGGGGGTCAGTATCAGGAACTGGAGGTGATGTGAAAGAGTTACAGAGAGTCAGAAAATCAAACAAAATATATATAGCAGGGGGCTGAGGACCTTCTGATAGCCAATGGAAGGTCCCAGATACCAGGGAAATGTGAGGTTCCTGAGACCCAACGGGGATGACTTTAGCTAAACTGTGTGGAGAAGAGGGGATAGAATCTGTTGAGACCACCTCCAGAACATAGGCATGGCCCCTAGTTAAGAGATGGGGCCACTCACTCATCTCAAAATTTTTAACCCAGAAATTTTCCTGTCCAAAGGAATAACCGGTACAAAAAATAGAACAAAGACTGAAGGAAGGGCCAACCAGGGACTGCCCCACCTGGGGATCCATCATGTCTGCAGACACCAAACCCAACACTGTTGCAGTGGTCAAGAGGTGCTTGCTGACAGGAACCTGATGGTTCCTTGGGAGATCATGCTAGGAAATGACCAATGCAGATGTAGATGCTTGAAGCTAATCATCAGTCTGAGCTCAGGAAAACAGGTGGGGGAGCTGATGGAAGAACTGGAGGAGAGGAGGGGGATTGCAACTCCATTGGAAGAGCAACATAGGCTGGCCTGACCACCTAGTGCTCCCAGAGTTTAGACCACCAACCACAGAGTGCACCTGGAGGGATTGATCCATGGCTGGAGATACATATGTAGCAGAAGATACATATAGCCTTGCCTGACTGCAATGGGAGGTGAGGCTCTTGGTCCTTGGGAAGTTTGATGCCCCAATGTAGGGAGATGCTGGAGTGGTGGAGCATGAGAGTGTGGGTGAGCACTCTCATACAGGCGAAGTGTAGGGGGGGAGGGCGGATATGGGATGGGGAGCTTGGTGGAAAGCTAACTGAAAGTAGGGTATCATGGAATGGGGGTTGGTGGTGGGGCTAAATGGAACGTGGGATATTAATGAACAGAATGAGTAATATTTAAAAAAAGTATCTCTCTATATTTACATTTTCCATTATGTTCAACTGTATCTAGTTATAAAAGTATAAACAGTAAAGAAAGATACACCACTGTAAATTATATGACAGTTTGTATTGCCTAGATGTTTAGGTTAATTTAGTTGAAATAGATGGCAAAATCAGAGTGAAAACTAGTACAAATGGAAATTTCTTATATTTTTCCTGTTTCATATCTCTGAATAAAATGTTAAATGGGCCCACAGATTGCTGAAGAAGTAAAAAACTGACTAATTCTGACTTGAAAGTCTTCAGAGTCAAGGAGATACTTGCCTGAGATTCAGTTAATAGGTAAAAGAGATCTGAGATTCTTTCAAGGTAGGGTGGACAATGTTGTCAGCAGATACTAAGTTTCACAATTTCAGGGAAGGTGTGTTACTCAAGCATCCCTCAGGAGTCCCCAGAAGAAATTTTGTTTTAGGATGTGTCAGTTCCAGTGGTTGTATCCTCTCTTTATTCTAGATCAGTGAAGATAAGATACATTTAAATTTAATTTATTATCAAAACAAAAGAAATAAATTTCCAGTAGCTACATTGTTCTCAGGACACTCAAAAATGTCTCATAATATCACCTAGCTAGGAACTACCATACTGAACAATGTAAGGAACAGCTTCATTAGTACAATATACTCTATTGAGCAAAAAACTTCTCTAAACATGTCTATTTGTTCTGGGAGGAAAACACTCAACTCAAACTACATGGCACATCATTAAACCACAATGTGAATTATTTTTGTGTAGTTGCTTGTTTTTAATAGTCACATCAATATGTGATTTTTCTGATCCCAGGTTACAGATTATTTTGCATTTTCAAGTTATAGTGCAGACAACTAAAACCTGGGCCTGCACATTAGGCAAATGCCCTACCACTGAGTCACACTCCCACACTCTCCATGGCTTTTCAACTATGTAGCCATAGGCATTTTTCCATCATTTTAAGCTGGATTCTGCATATGAAAAAATAGACTTAATACTTCCAAGACACATTTTTCTAGCTTAAATAGAATAATATATTGAATATATTCAGGTGTATATATATATACACCTGAAAATTTCTCCCACAATGTCAAACTAATGTTGTCACTAGTTTTCTTTTATTCTCTATAAACACACTGATGTCAGCTTATGGCTGTTTCTGGAAAAAAATCGCATGTCCTTTAACACTTTCAGAATATAATTTGTTAGTTCAAAGATAAAAGGATGACAGGAACAGCAGCATACCAGCTTGGGAAAGATCTCTGTCTGGATAGTTGGGGAGCAAGAAATCCCTTCATGTACAAGCTATGCAGAAATGCAGTGAATTGCCTTTCAATTTTTAAAATTTACCTGATGTGATTATGCAATTCTCAAACAATTCTTTTGTGCTCTAAAAACAAAACTTTTTAAGAGATTTGTAAATTGAGACAATATATAAAAATCCATCCAAAACCATATTCTATTTGGTTGGTTGTGGCATTAAACTAACAGGGATGGAGAAAATAGTATAGATTTGGATATTTCTCTTTATTTCCAAGTCACTGAGGTGATACTCACTGAAATATTTTGTCTATAAATAGACTCAAGTGACAAAATCACATATCTTCTTAAAATGCAAAGCATCTTTCTCAGGGGTTCCATTAGTTGCAGTAAAAACAGTCAGGGCAGCTATCTTCCTATCCCAAATCGCCAATAAAATTTTGTTTTTCAAAATATTTTCATAACCTATTATCTAATTTCATGCAACTAAAATCCCTGAGAGGAGTCCTATCCATTTCTAACTATTTCAGTAATGAGGAATGATCTTGATTCTCTGTGCACTTCTCTGTGGGAGCTGTGAATGGTGAGGTAATTCAGGAGGCCTAGTACTTCTAAGGTGCAACTACAAGATCCCTGCAGATTAGACACTGTTTTCCAGATTCAACAACAGCACCCTAGGCAAGAGTATGTCTGATCATTTTACCAGAAGTTAAGAGTTTGGGACTAACTACTCCAGTATATGGATTTAATGAAAATGCTAGTCACATATTCTACCATGTCTGAAGTCAAATACTATTTTTCTCCATTATGGTAAACCGTCTATGTTCAGCCTGGATTGAATATTACATTTTGTTACTTGTCATTTGTCACTTTATTTTAACAGTATATTAATTTGAACAACATATTAAAATCAAATCCTATATTAAGTTTTATCTGGAATTTATAAATAATCTATATACTTTACAACTCTACTTCTTACCCCTGCCAATAAATAGTTCTAGTATTCTGAGAACTGTTTCTACATCTTGATCTTCTCTTAAAGGACCAGGCTATATTTCATATAGTAGTATTTCATGGGTTGGTTTTCTGTATAAATTTCCTGTAACATGACAGGTTTGAAGTAGAGTGAAAGAGCTTGAAATATGGAATAATCTGAATCATTGTTGCATAAACTTATTAAACTTCTTCGTTCTTATATTCTGAGTCTCTAAATTGGAGACAAAGGGTTATGTTAGTTAAATTGTCCTTCATAAAATGGAAAACAGTGTAGCTTAAATATTTTGTTTTTCAAATTAACAACTGGAGGACAGTTGGATATGGTACTTCATGCCTGTCCTAGCACTTCAGAGGTGGATGAAGAATTTATACAAATTCTAGGTCAGCTGAGCTACAAAGTAATTTGAAGCCAGCTTGGCCTGTATAGTGAGACTCTTTCCCAAACAAAACTTCCAGTTATATTAAATGCAGTGATCCAGAGCAAGAAAGACAACATACGTTTTCTGTCACAAGGAGAGTTTTGTTTTTAATTCTTACATTTGTATAAATATGTGGAAATAAAAGAGGATACTACTTATGGCACTAGAAAAGAGACCATGCTACAGGAACAGGAGTTTTATAGAAAGGTGGGAGGAAGACACAATAGAAACATGGCAACATGAAACTACTAAGGGTGGAAGAGTACAAATGGATACTGCAGTTTGGTGGAAGAATGAGTAATAACAAAGAACAGCAAAACTGTAGTTGAGGGTGTCATAAGATCTGGGTGTGAACTGAAAGCAAAGGTCACAGGGATTAGTATTTTATGACTAAAATCAAATTAAAACATAACTATCTTGCTTATTAAAAGTATATATACATATTTTGCATATATACCTAATACATAATTTGAAACAAACATTCCTAGAGGACAGAGAGACGTAGTCAGACATAGAGATACCTAGGTCTATCATCATAGATTCATGATTATAAAATCTCTTGAACATTTGGAGGCTATCTTGTGAACTATCATTGAATATGAGATCATCACAAAGGTTTGGTATATACAATTTTACTAATCATTTTAGGTTAAGAAGGAAAGTCAATCATAGTCCCATATTTATTTTTCTCTCATGAATTTTTAAGCCTAAATTTAAGTAAGAGCTAGTTTTGAGTCTAGTTTGATAGACCAATCATTTTTTTCTTCAACTATGATAGAAGGAAAAAAACTAAGAGTCTTGGGAAAACATTTAGATTTGCCATTACCATACAACAAAGTACATAAGGTCACAAAAAGAATAATAAAAAAGAAGTGAATTAAGAAACCATTTTATGAAATTGATTGAGGTCCACAAGAAAACTCATTGTAAAATCACATTAAGAGCTAAACTGTTACCATTAAGTGTGCTGAGAGAATAAATATGTGGTGTATAAATAAGTGGGAATTGGAAGGGGTGAAGATTAGTGGAGAACCCAGTTAAAGAGGGGTGCATAAAACTCAAAGCATATGTACTAAGAAAAATCAAAAATCTGAAGCGCTCAAAGACAGGCCACTGAACAACAGAACATTTTTGTTGTTGCTTGTTGTTGTTGTTGTTGCGTCCTAGTTTTTCTCAGACTGTCTCACACAATTTCAGAAAATATTTGCCAAAAATTGAATTAAAAATGCTTTTCATGATTATCATATTTTGTATTTTCATATTTCATTCCATTAGCCATATATATTTATTCTCTGAGATATAATATGAGATACAAGGTATTTATAATCTCAAGCTAATTCATGTCCTAGGCACAGCACTTCTGAAGAAAGCTTATATTTCAAATCAGTCAGTCACAATTTATATCATTGCCTACTTTCTCTGCAGCACCCTTAAGCCTAAGCCACTGCTTGTATTCTAAGTCCTCCACGCTTATAGCTGACAACTAAGTCAGCTCTTATGCTGTAGAAAATCCTATGCTGTCCTGCCTACCCTTCTATTTCATTTCTATACATTCTGCTTCCTGACTTAACTTCCTGTTTTTCCATGTGGACTTGTATATGGATGGTATATGATATCTCCAGAGCTCAGAGCTTTATGCTTCCTGAACAATCATTGTCTGTACTATGTCTGTGCTAAACAAGACTCAGGCTTTTTTCTTCTGGAAACATGGAGATGACACCAATTTTGATGAACTAATGAAAGTAATGTGAGACTTTTTAACCTATGCAATTGTCCACACTTTTAAAATGGTTATTCTGAGTTTAATTGGGTACATATTTTAAATAGGATACTTTGGTAATACTTAAAGCATTATAGGATTATTTAACTTAGGTTGTAATTAAAGAAAAAGAAACAAAAACCAAAAACACTAACTAGTTAAACTGTCTAATATATATAGAATTGTGTGATCTTGAAGATAAAAATATATTATATAAACTATACATGAGATCTGTATTATACAATGATCAAAGGAAAAAATCAAATTTACACCTCTAAAGTTTAATAAAATATGCATTTTAATATTCATACAATAGTCTAAAGCTTGGAATGAATGAAGTAGGTTTATACATGCTCTAAACATTTTATTTTAAATTTTAAAAATTCAAAATTGAAGAAGTTAAACTATAACCCAGTATATAAGTAAAATGAAATAAAATTTGTTTACAGTGTTGCTTTCATCTCTTTCTTAAAACAAGCATTACTGTAACTAGAAATCTTGCTTTATCCCTCTTCTTTCTTGATCACAATTTACAACAAAAGCAATCTATCTTTCATAATCTTTTTTTTTTGAAGTTTCTACTCTGAACATGTATTACTTTGTTATCAGCAAAACCATTTAAAAATTATCTGGAGTGATACTACAGCATCTTTTCATCTTTAACTTATGTCAGTGTTCCTCATAACTTTTCATTTTAAAATTGTGGAAATTCACTTTGGACATTGCTCTCAACTTTTAACTCAGAATATTTATTGATAGGACCTATTGCAGTTTGACAAGCGAATCAGAATCACTTAACAATGACATTTTTTTTTAAACAAAAATTTTAAATATATAAAATTGTACTCTTTAGTTAATAATTACATAAGGATATCTAATTTTGTTTAAGTGATATTCAGAATGTTAGACTGGAAAATTAACTCAACATTCTGAGAAAATCGGTATGCTTTTTACAGATTTTTAACCAGTTCAGTTACATTTTTGCAATACCAAAGCCCTGTAACAAAAGAGACACTACATTAATTAGAAATAATTTCATTGCAATTCTCTTTACTAACAACAGAAACATTAACAGTAAAAAATGTGCTTAGCTATAATTATAATTCTTCTAGGTACATCTAATCATAAAATAAATTGCATAATTTTCAATTTCATCTTATAATTATATCCAAAAGATTTGTGTTCCTATTGTTTGCTTGGATAAAGGGAACTGTCTAAGATATCTGAATTGAAAATTAAATTCTAAAAGCATCCCTTAAGAAAACCACATTTGAAAAGAAATGATCTATCTTGTCTGCTCACTACCTTCACTGTCGAAAGAATGAAGTTCTATGAGGGAAATAAAACCAATTACCAAGAAAGTCCATGATCTGAAAGTGACTCTTAGAATTGCTGTGCATTTCGTTCGTAGTGTGCATGTAAAAAGCCCATTGAGTTCCTCAGACTAACAATTTTGGTTTATTTTATTTTATTTAAGTCAAAGCTTAGTAGGTTATCCAGGCCGGCCTCAAACCTGATCTCAAGGTAGCTTCTTTTATAAACTTCTGGAGCACTGTTATTACATGCATGTATCACCATGCTCAGAGATATAAAAACTTAAGGATGGCTCTAAAACAATATAGGAAATCATTATTTTACACTTAGTTACATTATTTATAATATACATATAATTTTATATGGATATATATACTTAAGTGAAGTAATAGTATAGTATTGGGTGTGAAAATACTTCTATTCCAATCCTAGACTAACAAAAATCTCAAGAACCAGGCATAGAAAAACTTGTAAATTGTTGGTCAGGGGATATCAGAAAACTCCTCAAAACACTATAGGCTGTTGCTACTATACTTTTGGCTCCCAAAAGTTGAACATAAGACCAAGTAGCTGAGACACCAAATATTTTAGACACAGTACAGTCTGGATTTGAGCTGTAACTGACCTGAAAGCCTTCTCTCTGAAGACTAATTATAATAATGCAAGTTGCTTTACAAGCTGGAAAGGAAGAAAAGCAAACAGCACACCTACTTAGCTGTGATGCCTATGAACCACAATACTCAGCACTATGGCAAATATTCCTTAAAGTGCAATAGTGGCACAGCAGTCTAATGAGACTCAAGGCTTACTTGACAGAATGGAAACAAACCTGGTACTAGAAAACTAGCCAAATGCATATGATTGATGAAGTCATAGAACTTAGAGGAGAATCTTCTACTACAATTTTTTTAAACCATTATGGTACCTAACTTCATTCGAACTTCTTATTTTATACACATTGGTAAGTGTAGATGTCACTATCACCAAAGAACCTTCCTTCTGCATCAGAAGAAAACCATTACACAAAATTTACAACTAGTCAAAATATGGGGAATCCCCAGTTAATACATCTACAACACAAATCAAGACTCAGAGAAACCATGGAAGAGAGAATAGAAAGATTGTAATACCCTGAAGACCAAAAGGTCTGTTGTGAAATTGTGCTTTCTACGTACAACAAGGAAGCTACATCTGTGACAACATGGCTGCCTAAACAAGACCCTAACAGTTGAAATTTTGGTCAGATTAACCCCACACACTTTATTTTTATCACTTACTACTATGATTTATAGTAAGGATATGACAATTTTATTTTCAAAGCATACATTGGTCTTTTATACCAATGTCCTGGAATATCAACAATCAGTATTTAGAAAAATAATTTTAATTAATTTTAGAATATAAAATTATGCAGCTGTAATAGATAGTTATTTTGTCAAGAAAAATGCTCAAGGTATATAAGTTGAATAACTCATTTCTCTTTGTTCAGAAAGTAGGGGAATACATGCATTTTTAAAATTTTTTAACTGGTATGGGTATAAAGTTATTTTTCATTGGCTTTCATATCACATTTTTTTCTCAATTTTTTTTGCATAGAGAAAAATTCTTTTTATAAGAAAGAAAGTATTTATCACTGGTAAACAAATAAAACAATTTTGTATGTAAATGGTCCTTTATCACTAAATATGTTCTGCTTTATCTAAACTTTTTTTTATATTTGAAAATAAACTGTATTCAAATAATTGAACTGAAATATGGCTATTTTTTATTTGGAGACAAAAATCATTGATGAAAGCAAAAAGTTTGTAATGTTCTACTATGCAGATGTGGACTTCTAAAGCATTGTCTAATTCTACTATGATGTCACACTATATTAAATCTGAACATTCTTACCCCAACAACAGCAACAACAACAAAACCACTCTATACCTCTGTTTAACTATGAAAGAAATGTAGAAATGTTTTGAATTGGCCTTGTTGGGCAATGACTACTACTAGTCCAATGTGAGCAACTCTAGCTATTGTAAAAGCAATTAGCACCTTATCCATCCTCTTAGACAAATTGAAATGACAAATATTTCTTCTGATAGAGGAGAAAATGAGCTGTATTGCCAAATCTGCAAATGAGAGCTAATGCTTGATTTCAAAGTTGCCTTTTGTTTTCACAAAGGAAAATAACCTAACATCTTTGCTCGGTTTCTAATAATGGGAGATAATACCAGAGGGGCTACTTGCACAATAGCAGTAACTTTCAAAGCTTCACAGGCAACTGACTTCATTATGCCCAGGCTGTCAGTCACACAGCCAGCCATTTGTATTGCTGTTGATCTCCCATTGCTATTTTTCCTCATGGATATTTCGATTCTTGTTCATGGGGTGCTTAAAAATTCAGTTCTATCTCCTTACAAATAGCATTCTGGAGGATCCTTGTTAGAATTTCTTCATCATAATAAAGATTTTTTTTTTATATCACTACTAGAAAGTTGAGTCCTCA
>JADRCD010193320.1:0-11715 GCA_019843815.1 Montemys delectorum | reverse complement strand
TTTTTGTTTTTTGGTTTTTTTGTTTATTTGTTTAATGAAGACTCCAAGATAAACAGCATTGTGCCTATGAACACTGAAGTAATAAAATGATAGCTTGCTTGGACAGAGAGCTAGTCACATGTCCACCAATAGACTGAGATCTCTGCAGACACCTTTTAGTTTACAGATCAAGAAATCAAGAGGGAGCGAACAGAAGGATGCTCCCCAGGCCAGGCATCCATGCAGTCTAAAGAGTATCTCTTCCACCACAAACCTTATGACCAACGAGTCCAACTCCCTCAAATACACACAATAATACTGATAGTCAAGATATTAAAAATACTTGTAAATACCTATTTTAAAAAGAGGTCTTAGCAAATTAGAAATAAATACAAAACTCTCATGGGAAAGTGTATATATATATACATACATACACATATTGTATACACTATTATTTGCATCACTCACAGATGATGGGAAAGTCATATTAAGGCAATGCTACCCCTCTCAACATGTGTGGTCAGCACTCTTCTGAGAGTATTTAAAAAGAAAACAAAAGTCATGGAAACCGAAGTTGGAGAAATAAAACTGCATTCAGAGATGTGTAAAAATTCTCTGTAGTCTTAAGAAACTAATAAATTGACAGCAGAGCTATTTGCTATAATTGATTATATTCCTGTACACCAAAGGTAATTGGAAAAATAAATACCACTTAAAATTAGGAGCGGGAGAGATGGCTCAGTGGTTAAGAACATTTGCTGCTCTTCCAGACAATCCAAGTTCAGTTCCAAACACCCAAGTTAGGTGGCTCACAACTGCTTGTAACTCTAGCTCCAGAGTATTCTATGTCTTCCCTGTCTTCCATAGGCACTGTACTCTTTGGCAAATACCTCATATAAACATATATATATATATATATATATATATACATTTTTTAATAGGCCAAAATTAACATTTGACAATAGATATAATCAAAAATATATATAAGACATCATTGAGGTATTTATAAGTATGAAAAGATATTCTTGGAAAGGTATGTGTATGTGTGTGTGCGTATGTGTGATGGGCTGAGACACTCAATATTGTTAGCTTGTCAATCATCCTCAAGTTGATCAATTGATTCAGTTCTATACCTAGTAAAATCCGAGCAGATATTTTTTAAAATAAATAGAGAAGTTGATCCTAAAATTCACATCAAGAAACAAAGTATGGAGAAAAGCCCCAACAATCTTACAACAAAGAGTATGGTTAGGGTCTTTAGGTTTGGCCAGCTTCAAAAGTGACTCAAAAGCCACAGAAATTGATGGTAGTCATGGGCATAGGAAGAGACAAGGAAAAACAATAGGATCAATGGGATACAATGGAGAAGCTAGAAATAGACCCATGCCTACATAGTCAATTGATGTTTGACAGAGGTGCAAAGGAAATTCAATAAAGGGAAGATGAGACTTTGAACAAATGTTTCTTCTTCTGCATGGGAAGAAACACAAACCTCTACCCTTACCTCCCACCATACACAAAGAGCGATCCAAGGTGAAAAACAGGGATAAGTGCAAAATTTAAACTCATGAAGGGTCTGGAAAGAAACTGAAAAAGTATCTTTGTTACCTTGGGATTAACAAAAGAGTTCGTAGAAAAATTAAACAATTGAAAGAGAAGAGGAATTTGGTGTTATCAAGATTTAAGATAAATGACAATGTCAAAATACAAAGAATACAAAGTCAAATACAAAAGGCAGGTAAGGAGAAAGTTCACAGAATGCACAAGAGGCTTGTACTTCTGGTATGTAGAATCTCTATAGCCCAGTGTTAAAAAGAAAACCCACCTTGGAAAAAACTGTTCAAATCAGTGAATAAGTATTCCATAGCGAGACCATATGAGTGGAATGGCTGAGGAGATTGGGGTGATGTAGGGGAAGCATTAGTCATCAGGAAAATGCAAAATAGAACAAGTAAAAGAGAGCATCTCACACCTACTGCCAAGGCTGTAATTAAAAGACCAAAGTTTCCAAGTATCAATGAGGATATGAAGCAATGTGACCTCTCACACAGTTCTAGACGTGAAAAACTGTTCAACCATGTTAGACTACTGTTCGGTGTCATCTTAACTGGACACCCCAAGGGCCAACAATCCTCTGCCTAGGTCAAAATCACACACACAAAAAAAAAAGTGTTGTAGGAAAGAGACATTTATGTCTCTTGTTTACTGCAGCACCATCTACAACAGCCTCCGTATGGAATCCAGCTGAGGTATCCACGGGTGGCAAAGAAAATGTTATACCTCTACACAGTAGGTCTATCAATCCACTATGAGACAGAGCAGATGGAGGCTGAGAGATAGCTCAGAGTCTTGAAAACAAAATGGAGTCTGTCATTTATGGCAAAATGGGTGTAACAGGGGCAAGGAGCATTGTGCTAAGTGAAATAAGCCAGATACAGAAAGGCAAATGCTCGTATTCACATGCAGAAATCAAACCCAGCAGAGTTCATATATGTAGACTGTTGAACAGTGGTGGAAAATAGGAGGCCAAAAAAGACGAGATATGTGGGGGAAATTGTTAGTAGAAGATAATGAATACTGAGAGAGAGAGAGAGAGAGAGAGAGAGAGAGAGAGAGAGAGAGAGAGAAGAAAAAGAGAAAACAAACACAAAGAGACAAAGAGAAAAGAGAGGGGAGGAAGTATTTAAGAGCAAGAATGTTAATGGTTCTGATCTGATCATTATACACTAATCAGATAGATCAATTGTCACACAGTGTCCCTGGAGAGGTGGCTTGGTGGTTAAGAGCACTTGTTGCTCCTGCAGAGGATCTAACTCTAGTTCCCAGCAGACACACAGAGAAGGTTACAACGACCTGTGACTCTAGCTCCAGGGGCTTCAGTGCCGCCTTCTGGCTTCTGCAGGAACCTGTGTGTTCTGGGTATGATCTTGCTGGGATCACACCCAGAGCACATGCACACACACAAATACAATCAATATTTTAAAGTATATCACACATTATCCCACGATATGTGCAAGCACGTGTCAACTAAAAATTTCACCAGTTGCCAGATGCCGTGGTTGCATGCCTTTAATTCCCGCACTCGGGAGGCAGAGGCAGGAGATTCTTTGTGAATTCGAGATCAGCCTGGTCTCCAAAGTGAGTCCAGGACAACCAGGACCCCGTTACACAGAGAGACTCCATCTTGAAAAAAAAAACCAATCATCAACAAAAATCAATCAATCAATCAATAAAATGAAAATAAAAATGTCCACCAGTTTTTGCAAGACTGTTCACAGAAACAGAATCACCCAATTTTTATCAACAGACAAGTGATTAAACTGTAGCACAATTTTCCAGTGAGTCTCAGAAGCATGCTAGCTGTTAAATAAACCAACAAGGACAAAAACATCTAGACACAAAAGGGTAGATACGGTTTTCATTAAATGAAGTTTAATTTAATAGAACAGGTAAGGCCATGCTATGGATATGAAAGATGCAGGAGTGGTGCTGGACACGCTTGTCCAAAAATAGGGAACTATATTTTTCAAAATGTTAATTCTATGGCATGTCTCTTACATTATTTAACAGAGTATGTATGTGTGTACACATGCAAATATCCTCTCACTCATACACAAGTACAAACACTTGTAAGAGAGTTTATTTTACTGATGAGTTTTAATCAATCATCTGCTATCTATCTATCTATCTATCTATCTATCTATCTATCTATCTATCTTTGCCTTGCTGAGATTACACCTAGAATCTTACATAAGGAAGCAAAATTGAAATCCATGAGAGATACCTTTCATGTTAAGGGTGAAATCCAACTCACAAAGGTCCTTGGAAGTCTCACGTTAAGGTGACTTTAAGAAGTTGTTTTTTGCTGGGGTTAGTGAGGCACACCTTTAATCCCAGCACTCAGTAGGCAGAGGAAGAGGCAGGTGAATCTCTGTGAGTCTGTGGCCAGGCTGGTCTAAAAAGAGAATTCCAGAACAGACAAGGCTGTTATAGAGAGAAGCCCTGTCTTGGAAAAGATAAAAAATAAAAATATAAAGAAGAAAAAAGACAGACAGACAGAGAGGAAGGGAAGGAAGTTATTTTTAAATAATGTTTACAAAATATTTATTTTTTATGTGTATGTGTATGCGAGAGAACTTTTGTACATGTGTGAGTCTGAGTGATTGAGGGGACCAGAAGAGGGCGCGAGATCTCCTAGAACTGGAGTTACAGGTAGCTGTGAGCCTCCATGTGGGTTCTGGGAACAAAACCCAGAACCTGGGTCCTCTACAAGAGCAGCCAGTGCTCTGAACTGCCTAGCTGCCTCTCCCGGCCCTGCAATTGCCCGTCAATTCTGTTCTGAGTGCGTCAGGCTTCGGAGGAAGAGATAGGGCTTAGAAACCAAAGGTCACTATTTTGGTTTCTCTTCTCATTAGCGGTGTGACCTTGGGCAAGTTAATCATCAGGAAGCTCATTGGTTTTGTGGGGTGGGGATGTTCTGAGCTTTACTTTTTTTTTTTTTTTTTTTTAACTGTCAGACCATTTCTGACAACTTTGTAAACACCAAGTGGCTTTAGGATAAATATCACTTAAACTTTTAAACTTTTATCCAAACTCCTGTTTCTGAAGATGACTAAGTGGCTGTGTAAAAACATCTGAAACCGTTCAGTGGCTTTTCTTTTTAATGAGTATAAATGTATTCTGGAAATATTAATTATTTTGGAAACCTAATTTAGAACACATTCTTTTTGCCAGCAGTCTTTGACCTGGAATGCTAAGTTATAGCTGGGACCAAATTCATGAGATTGTTCTTTTCTGAGAATGCTAAGAAATTCTGACGTTCTTCTAGGCTGCATCTATATTTGAGTGTGTCTGTAGATCATACACAGTTAGATTCTATGAGTCAACCAGTCTGTTCTTTTTTTTTTTTTCAAGACAGGGTTTTTCTGTGTAGCCCTGGCTGTCCTGGAACTCACTTTGTAGAACAGGCTGGCCTCAGAAATCTGCCTGCCTCTGCTTCCCAAGTGCTGGGATTAAAGGCATGCATCACCACCGCCCAGTTCAGCCTGTTCTTTAAAAAAAAAAAAAAAAAAAAAAAAAAAAAAAAAAAAAAAAAAAAAAAATTCTTATTTTTGTTAGACACACAGAATTCACCAGACCTATACTCCACATAAATTTGTATTTCTCTATTGGTGGTCTAATAGCGGCAGAAATCAAATCCATAACAACAGTAAACTCTTGTGTGGGTTTTGCACTATCACACTTGCCAGGGTTTCAATGGAACACTATTCAGTCCTAAAGGTAAACAGACCTTGGCTTGTACTTTGTACTTATTAGGTAATAAGTACTGGTTAGAAGCTGGGTTCCTGTCACACTGTGAAGTACAGCAGACAACAGAGTTTAAGCTCTGTGGAGAAGTTGACACACCAATCCTTTCCCATGAACCCTTGCGTTTTGGGGTTACCAGGAATGAGTGAAGAAGATGCTATCCGATATAGAAACGAGCCCTTCACTTCATTGAGAAAAGGAAAGAAACCCACAGAAGGTTAAGGGAAACCTACTGGTGATCGGTCGGGTTTTATTTATCTTAATAGGTGAGCCTGAGTTTTTGTGAGAGTTCCTAAGTCGATGATGCTATGGACTTTGAAGTGCGGTTTGCAAAAGCAGGTATAACACATTAGTACCATCTAGCAACTACCCTCACTATGGAAACCTTGACAGAAACCCTTGAGCTTACTTTCCTAATCATGCAACTGAGGTAAGATATACACAGGGTTCTCGTAAACTGGCGCCGGGAGTGATGGGAAGTTGGGGCTCCGCAGGCCACAAGCGCGGATGCGGATGCGTAGGACCTCACCCTGGCTTCTGAACATTTCTTCGTGGAAGTGCCTGGGTGGATCTGCTGGAACCCGGGTGTGCAGCCGCAGTCCAGTCATCAGATAATTTCTGCTTGAAAATTCTGAGAAGCAAGCAGCATGCCAGGTTTGGTTAGTCACGGGGGTTTTTCAAACGAGCTGCACCGTGAAAACGCAAAGCCTCTTTTGGGGTCACGGGGGTCAATGTCATCGGTTACAACCCTCCAGGCTCAGGCTGTTTTTCACAGTTTCACGCCAGCCCAAGATACACTAGGCAGGCTGGGCAGGAAGGTATAATAATATCAGGTTGGTTCCTGGACACATTAAAATTCCTGTGAAATGAAAAGGGGGCGGAGACCAGGCTGGATGGAGCCGGCCGCAAGGAATTAGGGAGGGCGGAGAGCAGATCTTAAGAGCACCTAGTCCTAAGAGTAGAAACTGAGTACAAATGCTAATTAAAATAAGGAGCTGGGATATAGCCCAGTTAGCTGGTAGTGCTTGTCTGATATGCAAAGGGCCCTGGGTTTGATCCTAGGACTGCATAAAACTAGGCATGGTGATGAGGCCTGCAATCACAGTACTTGGGGAGTAGAAACAAGAGGATCAGGAGTTCGAGGTCATTGATTTTATACAGTCAGTTCTAGACAAGTATGGGTACATGAGACCCTGTTCTAAAATGATGGTGATGGTGATGATGATGATTTAAACAAACAATTGCTCAGGGATTTATGATATACATGCCAGGCACCATTGTAAATCAGTAATTTTGATGTCCAAAATACACTTAGGAGATCCTATCCATTTTCCTATTACAGTAAAGGAAAGAAAGCAGACTGCGTCCTAAATATTCCCATGACTCAACACCATACCAGATGTGTGTGGGGGTGGGGGTGGAGTTGGGGGTACGGTCTGTTGTATAACTTTTTTGTTATTCTGAGATAGTTTCATTATGCTGCCCAGACTGACCTTGGACTATGAGACTCAAAAGATCCCCGCCTCAGCCTCCAGAGTAGCTGGGACTCCTGGTATGTCCTAGTCAAGTTTCTATGAAACTTTAAAATTTAAAAGAAATACCAATAAAGGCTAATTGTGGAAATGAAAGTAAACATTAAGAACCGCCACACCAGGGAAATTACTCTGCGGCACCTGGCAGGGGAGGGGACTCAGGACAGGTTACAAATAGTTGCTCATCCGGTGACAAACATGTCAAGGAAACTCTTGTTCCTCTTGTTTCTCAACTCAAAAAGACTCATGTAAACAAAGCCTGCAGCTCTGTCTTGGAAAACAGCAAGCATGAGTTCAGCTTTGCCTTACCTGAGTGAGGTAAGAGTGTGAAGGAGAAGGGGAAAGAGACAGTTAACTTAGAAGGGGCACTCCCAGGGCTAGACAGCCTTCTTTGGTGGATAGCAGGGAGTCCCAGAGGAAAGAATCAAAAAGAAAGGAAGGAAGGAAGAAAGAAAGAAAGAAAGAAAGAAAGAAAGAAAGAGAGAGAAGGAGAGAGAGGAAGGGGCAAGCAAATAAGACAGGACAAGATATAGAATATGAGGCGAAGGCAAAAATATATAAGAAAATGGCACGGCATACGTGTGGGAACCAGACGGAAGACGAATCTGAGAGAGTAGTGGGTGTGGGTGGGGTTGGGCAAGGGTAGTTCTCTCTGTTTCTGCCATGGCTGTTTGTCTGGAGATGGTTTTCTAAGAAACAACAGAAAATTCAAAAAAAAAAAAAAAGTTAAAAGAAGCTGATCTAGACTAGCTAAAAATAAATGGTACACGTTGTTTATGGGAACCTCATGTGAGAGTTTCACAAACCCAGACTCAGACAAGGGTGACACACAAGAAAACCGAGGCTTGTCCTCCTCAGGAGCTGGTCGCAGGACAGCCAAAGCCAGTGGGCACTCCGGTTCTGCTGGTCAGGTCTCAGGTGGGACCCAGCTGAGGCGTGGGGGTGTCCTGTCCTGGTAGCCAGCCTTCTTAGTCTGTCTGGGTAACTGTTACTCATCCATCAAATGAAGACAGGGAACCCTGGTCCCAGAAGCTTCTTTGACCTTGAGGGCTGTTTTGTGGGCCCTTGCTCCAGCTGCCAGATAATCCTGGGCTTGTTCCTGTTTCTGGCTTTTGTTTTTGAGGCAGGGACTTATCTATTCCAGACCGGCCTTGAACTCCCTGTGTAGCTGAAAATGAGCTTGAACTTCTGATCTTCCTGCCTCTGCCTTCTGACTGCACTGCCACACTCAGTCAGTGTAGGCAGTGCTAGAGAAAGGTGACAGGGCTTTGTATCTCAGGCAAGAATTCTACTGATTGAGCTCTACAGAAATGGAGGGTTATGGGTATTGGAAGACAGACATGACGACTTGCCGCAGTTTGAACTCAGTCACAGGACTGAACATTCAGACACCTGTGAAGCCAGCATGCTTAAACGGTCCAGACCATGTGTGACAAAAGATTTAAACAGAGGACACAGCGTGCATGCTATGTCCCTTGCTCTGAAGATGCTGTACCTCACCGGCCAGGCCGTTTGGTTGGGGGCAGAGGAGATTATGGGGTTTTGTTTGTTTGTTTGTTAGTTTGTCTGGTCGGTTATTGTTCTCATTGTTGTTTCTGAGTCAGCATCTCAAAGCACCAAACAAGGAGAGACAGAGCTGCGCCGCTTGATGGCCAGTAGTTAGGAGCACTATCAGCTCTACCAGAGAAGCTGGTTCAGACTCCAGCACCTAGAGGGCGGCTTACAAATGCTGGCAACTCTAGTTCTAGAGAGCCAGCACCCTCTCTGACCTCTGCAGAAACACGGCATACTTAGATAGATGCAGGTAACCATTCCCGCACTTAACACAAAAACAAACCCTTAAGTAAATTCAGGGAAAGATGCTTTGGCGAAAGGCAGTGTTGCTTGGCTTCTCAGACTTCTGCTGTAAGCCACATGGCCTAGGTGATCTGTTCAAATCCACCATTCCCAGTTTTTTTTTTTTTTTTTTTTTAAAAAAAAAAAAGCCAGTAAGAAGATTAGATTATTAGATGACAAGCTTCCAAGAAGCATCCCCTCAGACTCCTGTATCCCATGCATCCCTGCTGCTGCTCTTCGCGCGCGCAGGTGCATGTGCATGCTCAGAGGAGGGCTCCAGTTCTGTCACTTGATTCGTTCTCACCATTACTTGGCCATCTGCGTGGCCTCTGTCTCTGGAATCACACAAAAGCCTGAGCTGGTAATCGATGACTTAACCCTTTCCCCTGGTCCCTGAAACCCTTACTTGGTGTCCTGCATCTTCCAGGGCTTATTAAACATACAAAGAATTGCCATAGAAGAGAGAGCTGTCATGCAGGTGGCATTGTTTAAACAGAAGCAGAAAGACATAGATGGAGTGAAAACAGCAATCGCAGAAAGGTTTACTTGATGTCAGGCCTTCTACCTTATTTTCTTTCCTCTCTTCCTTCCCTTCCTCCTTCCCTCCCTCCCTTCCCCCTCCCTCTCTCCCTTCCTTTTGATTCTTTCTGAAAACCTCACTGCTTATCTATGTCAGATTAGGATTCCTCAAGACCTTAAGATCTTAATTCCTTAAGACCTCTCCTCACCAAGAGTGGTGGTGTCTAAGAATTAACTAAAACAAGGAGAGTTCCTTGTTTATTAAAATTGAAGAAATAAAACAGAGTTTCAGTTAGTGGTTCCCCCAGCCCCTTGCCTTCTTCTACTGAAACTCTATTGGGGCTCTTCAGTGTCCTTAGATAACTGCCCAGCAGTGGACTCCGAGTCCTTGTCATCTTTCAAGATCCGAGAGTCTTTCTTGACCAATTTGTAACAGAGGAATGCTGTGGCAAACAGACAGCCTAGCTGCTAATGACGGGCCTCACACTTCAATATTTTATGCCACCTTTAAAAAAAAAAGTTTCAGTAACTGAAGGTGTTCTCGCATTAATTCTTTGCATCAATTATTGACAGAGAATTTAATTTAAAGGCAACTAGTCAGTAACCTAGGGGTAGTGTTTTAAATAATTTATAATTGTGGCACAGATGTAATCATATTGCTATTGATTAGGATCCAGTCACTTCCGTGGGTCCAGCAGGTCTTATGCTAATTAATTTTAGTGCAATCACCTTTTTAACTCCATATTCCCTGGTAACGGGGACTCATTATAAGAATAATTTAATGAAGTGCAATCTTCTAAGGTCTGTTGCAGAGATGAAGGTGGGGGGAAGGGAATGGAGACCTGAACTTTTAAGATAGCCAAGCACTATGCTACTATTGGTACATAATGGGTCTTAAATCGGAGTTTGTCTATTGTTATCACCTAGCTGATAGGACAGTAGAGGTGAGAAGTGGAGCTGGATGACAGAAAAAAGATACAAGAAGATGTTGGGTAACTGTGCCTGTGTGTTTGCATGGCTGTAGACATGTCTCTGTATGTGCTCATATGTGCTTGTACATGACTGTAGAAACGTCTGTGCATGCTTGACTGTAGACATGTCTGTGTGCATGTGATATACGTGTGTTTGAGTATACTTTTGAGTATGCATGTGTGTGGAGGCCTGGCAACGTCGGGGGCTTCAGGTATTGTATACCGTGTTTGTGAGACAGAGTTTCTGACTGGGACCTGGGGCTTGCTGATTCAGCTAGGCTGGCCAGCTGTCAAGCCCCAGAGATCCATCTGCTTGGGATCCTGGTCTCTGCTTCCCAGCATTGAGCTTATACACATACCACCATCATCACTTCTAGCTTTTTAACATGGTTTCTGGGACCAAACTTGAGTCCTCTTGAGCACTTTACTAAGTTATTTGCCCAATCCTGTGTTGGTGACTTTTTTTTTCTATGAGATAGACTAAGAGTCATTTCGAGGGATTTGGGGAAGACAGTTGGTAATGTAATAAAAAAATGTAGACAAAGGATGTTTGTTCTTCCCTTAACCTTGAGGAACAAGAGCCATAAAGAGAGTTCATGTCAGGATTGTGCGAGCCGGACAGTGTGAGGGCAGACCTGAACAGCTGATAGCTATAGGTGCATTTTTATTGAGAAATGATAAAAAAGATCTGAAACCAGCCTGGTTCTCTGTGAAGCGATACCTGACATGAGGCTGAGGCTGGTGTTTCCACAAGCAGAAAGTGAATGAGAAGGTGACTCTTCAATAACGGCACAGGTAAGGAGTAATCTGTTTACAGAACTTTAAGTTGGAAACCACAGTTAAGTGAGCAGACAGAGTATGGATCCTACCATTGCCCCACTCCATCTCCCATTCTGGCTTTGCCCTCCGAGTTAAGACAGGGTTGTCAGAGCTGCGAAGAGGATTGAATCGGCACCATTGTTGGGAGGCCAGTTTGGCAAGTGAATGTGGATGAGCCACTGTACTGGCTAGTTTTGTGTGTCAACTTGACACAGGCTGAAGTTATCACAGAGAAGTGAGCTTCAGTTGGGGAAATGCCTCCATGAGATCCAGCTGTGGGGCATTTTCTCAATTAGTGATCAAAGGGGTAGTGCCATCTCTGGGCTGGAAGTCTTGAGTTCTATAAGAGAGCGGGCTGAGCAAGCCAGTAAGGAACATCCCTCCATGGCCTCTGCATCAGCTCCTGCTTCCTGACCTGCTTGAGTTCCAGTCCTGACTTCCTCTGGTGATCAACAGCCATGTGGAAGTGTAAGCCAAATAAACCCTTTCCTCTCCAACTTGCTTCATGGTCATGATGTTTGTGCAGGAATAGTAACCCTGACTAAGACAGCCACCATGACTGTGACCTGTGCTCTGCGGACAACTGCCCAAGACTCAGGGACTAACGATGGGATGAGTGCCCAGTGGGAGACTGAGAGATCAGAGCAGAGAATCATTCTTGAAGAGAACAATGAAGGATCTTTGCTCATAGATTTCTGTTTAAAACTTATTTTTACAACCTGGGCTGGGCATGTGGCTTGGTGGATAGAATG
>JADRCD010193319.1:1502-18655 GCA_019843815.1 Montemys delectorum | reverse complement strand
GCTCCAGGGTGCCAGGCTTGGATGCATTGCTTGCACGAGCCCCCAGAAGCAGGGACAACTGGTCTCCTAGCGTACGACACTGCCATCGAAGACTCAAGGCCTCTCGGTCACATTCATACATGCTCAGGGAAACTGTGGTGTTGGTGACTGGCCAGCCTGTACCCAGGCACTGTGTGGCACCCAGGTTGAAGAGTCGGTTCCGGGAGACCCACTTCCAGCGCTGGGCAGGGAGACTGGCATTGCAGACTGGGGTGACGCGAACTTGCACACCCTGGGCCTCCAGACAGCCCTGCATCCCCTGGCTGAAGATGAGGAAGACATCGGGTTCTGGAAGGAAAGGCAGGACAGGAGGTTATCATACGTTGGCCTTGATGACTGCTAAGGCCTACAAACACTGAACATCCGACAGCCCTTGTCTCAGGCTGGTCCTTTCTGTCTCGGCTCAAGGTAGGGTGAAGGGCACTGCTATTGTTCCTGTACCTAGAGGTGGCATAGCCCGTTCCTGTTCAGCCCCACATCCACCTGGAAGCAGGACCCAGGCCTCTGCCCCACTGTAAAATCAAACCCAGCTCTACACAGCACATCCAATGCTTCATACACATACATGTGCTTCACACACATACATGTGCTTCATATATATCCAGTGCTTCACACACATACATATGCTTCACATACATACATGTGCTTTATACACATCCAATGCTTCATACACATACATGTGCTTCACACACATACATGTGCTTCATACACATACATGTGCTTCACACACATACATGTATTTCACATGCATACATATGCTTCATACAGATGCATGAGTATCATACACATACACGTGCTTCATATCCATCCAGTGTTTCATATACATACATGTGCCTTTATCTGTGGCTTCATTTTCTTCAGAGTCAGTTATCTACTGACAACTACTGTTCAAAGATATTAAATGGAAAATTTCTAGAAATAAGTAATCCCTAAGGTTTTTTGTTTTTGGAGACTCTGTAGCTCTGGCTGTCCTGGAACTTGCTCTATAGACCAGGCTGGCCTCGAATTAATAGACATCCGCTTGCCTCTGCCTCCTGAGTGTTGGGATTAAAGTGCACCACCACTGCCTGGCTAATCCCCAAATTCTAAATATCTGTCATTAAAGTACTTTTATAATTGTCCTATCTCCTCATCATTAATTTCTTACTATGGCCAATTTATTAACTAAACTTTATCCCAGGCGTGTATTTGTAGGAAAAACAATTGTGTCTCGGGTCTGGCATTAACTTGGTTTCAGGCATCCACAGGGGTTCTTGGGCTGTCTCCAACATGAAGGGGAATGATTGGACCTTTCTAAAGACCTTACAAGGCTGGGTGGAAGAGTCTACATTACAGACTCAGCTTCTTAGAGTTCATCCTTCTAGATCTTTCTGGAGGATGAACCTCTCCTCTCCTCCTCCTTACGGAAACATTTATCCTCCCCATAACTCTTGAATGCCTGGTTTTGTTTTGTTTCTTATTTGTTTGTTTTAAGACATCAAAATTTAGTCAATGAGACATACAGATGTGTATGCATACACACACATGCATACACGTATACACACACACATACACACATGTACACACACACACACACACACACACACACACACACACACACGTACATACACTCCAAACCCACCCCCACAACGGTCTCAGATGAAAACACAGAACTTAACATGGATTGGTGGCAGTCTGGGGATAGGAATAGGGAATGGTTGCTTAAAAACATTTTTAAGGTATTTCTTGGGTAGGAGGAATGACAAAAATGCTTTAGAATTAAATTATCGTGGGAATATTCTAAAACCCAATTAACCACATTATAAGTGGATAAATGTAATAATATGTGAGCTGTATCTCAAGGGAGACAAGAAAGAAGAAAGAAACAAAAGATAGGAAAGACTGTGGCTTACAGACACAACGTGACTCACAGTGTCCCCAGACAGTAAACAAACCTGGGTGCCTCTAACACCCACGCTTCACCGCCCTCCTCTTGTGCTCAGGCTGCCACTTATGCTCACATTCCAGTCTGAAGAGAGTTTTGTATCCACTAGTGTGATGGTTAGTCTGAAATGCCACTCTGACACAATCTAGAAGCAACTGAGAAGAGTCTCAGTGAAGGGCCACCTAGATCAGGCTGGCCCGTGTGAGTGTCTATGGGGAATTATCTTGATTCTGTTAATTTAAACGGGAAGACCCACACAATGTGGGTGGCACTATTCCCTAGGCAAGGAATCCAGAAGGGCATAAGAGTGGAGAAACCGAGCTTAGTACAAACATGCATCAATAATGTGACAAGTTGCTTCACGTTCCTGCTACCCTGACATCATTGATTATAGCCTGGAACTGTGAGCAGAACTTTGCTGTAAGTTGTTTTTGTCAGCACACTTTATAGCAGCGACAGGAACTATGACGGTAAGGTACTAGCACTCTGGGATAACTTGTGAAGCGCAGGGGTAACTTGGGCAAGAGCCTAACCTCATTCTGAGAGAACCACTTCAGATCATAAGTAGAATAACTGATACACAGGCAAAGTGTTTGGGACTGAGTCTGGAACACATTGTTTAGGAGTTAGAGGCAGAGGATGGAGAGATTTGGTGAGCACAAGCCCAAGGCTGGTAAAAGATGGAGCTGCAATTTGGACTCAGTCTCTTCAGTCCAAACCCCACATTCTGTCTTTTCAACCCTTAGACTGCATCCACCATGATCTTCCAAAAGTGTACACATATTCCAGAAAAACTTAATATAATATTGGAGCACTGAAAGCCAAAAGGAAAAGGGATGGCCTCCATGGCATATGAATTTTTCATGGCAAGATAAATGTCAAAAGCAAAGACAAACTCAAATGACCGGCAAGCATGGTGAAAGAGGCCTGTGACCCCAGCACTTGGGAGGTGAGGGCCAAAGGCCCAGGAGTTCAGGGTTGGTCTTGGCCACACGTAGCAAGCTCAAGGCCTGCCTGGGCTACAGAGGACCCTATCTCAAATAACAAAAAGAGAAATCATGTCATGAAATTACATGTAACTTATTAGAGGCAAAGGGCTAATTCCTTAGTATAAAGAGAGCTTTCATCAATATTAATAAATATATTATAAGAAAAATACTATTAGCCAAAAAAAACATAGAACACCCAGGATACAATTCGCAGAACTCAAGAAGGTTAACAAGCCGAAGGGCTCAAGTGAGGATGCCTCAATCTCACTTGGGAGAGAGAAGAAAGCAATCTCGGGGGTGGAGGGGCAGAGGGAGGGACCTGGGTGAGAAAGGGGACAGGGAGGGGGAGAGGGGAATACAGTCAGGTATTGGTGAGGGGAACAGGACTGAAGCCCTGAGGACCAGCAGAAAGAATGGAAACCGGCAACTTTAGGAGGTTGGGGGGACCCTCTAGAATGTTCCAGAGACCTGGGAGGTGAGAGACTCTCAGGTTTCAAAGGGAGGGACCTTAGATGAAATTCCCTACAGTGGGGAGAGGGAACATGTAGAGTCCACCTCCAGTAGAAAGGTGGGGCATCAAGTGGAGGGATGGGGTTGCCATCCCACAGTCAAAAATTCTGACCAAGAATTGTTCCTATATGAAAGAACTGCAGGGTCAAAAATGGAGAAGAACCTGAGGAAAAGGAGGTCCAGCCACAGGCCCAAAGTGAGATCTAGCTCAAGGGGAGGCCCCAATGCCTGACACTACTACTGAGGCTATGGTGTGCTCACAAAAAGGGGCCTATCATGACTGCCCTCCGAAAGACCCAACAAGCAGCTGAAAGAGTCAGATGCAGATATTTGCACCTGACCCCTTTGGTTGAATGAGGGAAAAGCTGGAAGAAGCTGAGGAGGAGGAGGGCAACCCTGTAGGAGGACCAGCAGTCTCAACTGACCTGGACCCCAGAGATTGCTCAGACACTGAAACACCAACCAGGCAGCATGATATGAGGCCCCCAACACATATACAGCAGAGGACTGCTGGGTCTTGAGTCGGTGAGAGAAGATGCACCTAACCCTCAAGAGACTGGCGTCCCCAGGGAGTGGGGAGGTCTGGTGGGGTGGAGGGATGGGGGGCAGGGACATCCTCTTGGAGATGGGTGGGTGGGGGGGGAGGTATGGGATGTGGAACAGTCCGAAGGCAGACCGGGAGGGGGATAAAGACTGGACTGTAAAAAAAAGATTAAAGAATAAAAAAATTTTTTTAAAAGTATGATAGTATTAAAGGAACTTACAATAAACTAAAAAATATTGATAATGCAGCATAAAACTAAATATATTTAAAGAAAGCTAAAGATGTGAAATGTAATTGGCTTTTAAATATTGAAATAAAAGGCTGAGCATGTACCTCAGTGGAAGAGTGCCTGCCTCTAAACACCCTACACCGTACACACAGAAAAAGTGAGAAGCTAGACAGATGGTTCAGCTAGTACTGTTTCATGTGTGTGATGGTTTGCATGCGCTCGTCCCAGGGTGTGGCACTATTAGGAGCTATGGCCTTGTTGGAGGAAGTGTGTGCCAGCTAAGTCATCTATCTTACCCACCTTCCTTTTGTCTTTCGCATATTTTTCCCTCTCTACATCTGTCTGGTTTTAGTTGTTCTCCAATGCCTTCAGACCATCATATATTGTATTTTATTCTTAGTCTCTAAGCATTCTTGGTCATAGTTAGACTTGAACAAGCTAGCCTGCCATTTCTAGAACCAGAATTTATTATCCCACATATTCTGTCTATTTCTTGTCTTTCCTCTTGCTTCTAAGTTTCGGAGGGCTTTCTGTGGCTTCTCCATCACTGTGCTCCTAGCTCGTATGGCCCTGACACATAGCAGTGCTTAGGAGAGGCTGGGTAACAAGTGTGTGAGTACATGAAGAAATCTCATACCCAGTACAACTAATCCACCTGCTGTTCTGTTCCCCCATCCAAACTGCTAGATTGGTTTTTCTAATACATAGCGCCAACAATCTCCTGTCAAAATAGCATGGTGGGAGGTCTGGTAGAGCCCTGATTCTCTATCCTGACAGCACAGGTGTGTCTCTTTGTGTGAGGAGGGAGAGAGTGTTCTCTGGCAATATGCACGGGAGCTTCCCAAAGTACCGCCTGGGTGGCTGCCACAGCTAAACTTCCTATACTGGGTTCTCCGCCCTTAATCTGATCTCTCCTCTCTCCTACAGTATGAACATTTACATCTCTCTCCAAACATCTATTTTGAAATCTTAACCCTGGAGGTGACGGTGTTAGGGCGTGGGCTTCTGGGAAGTGCTGATGTTATTAGAGTCATAACATTAATTAATAGGATTCATGCCCTTATAAAAGACTCCCAAGGGTCAGGGCTTGGGGTGTGTCTCTTGGTAGAGTGCTTGCCTAGCTTCCACAAAGTCCTGAGTTCAATCCCCAGCACCACATAAACCAAAGCAGGCACGGTGGGTGCACCTGTAATCCCACCACCACCATCAGGAGGTGGGAGTAGGGCATCAGTTCAAGGTTATCTTTGGCTACTTAATGGTGCTCAAAGCCAACCTGAGCTAAGTGAGTCTGCCCACCCTTCGACCCTATGAGATAACAGTGTGGGAGGAACTAGCTTCACCAGACACTGAGCCTCTTCACTCCTGGAGCTTTGGCTTCTTAGCCTCCAAATCCAGGACCACATAAATTCCTCTTGTTTATAACCCTCCTAATTGTGATATTTTTGTGATGGACACACCTTCAAAAATCACCCTCTGTTTCTGGAGTAGTGAAATATACCTGGGCCCAGGAATTATTCCAGACCTACCCAGTCTCCCTTTAAGGTTGAGCACCTCTGGGCGAGTGCAAGTACCTGGGCGTGCATGTGCTATGACGCACGCACATGTCATGTATGTGGGTACGTGGAATCCATGAGCTATGTTTGGAAGCCAGTGTGCTGCTTTATTGGTCTCGGCTCCTTGAGAAAAAGTCTCTCACTAAACCAGCTAGGTTTGGAACCAACAAGCCCCAGGAGTCCTCCTGTTTTTTTAACACACACACACACACACACACACACACACACACACACACCCCTAACTTTCTTTTTTTTTTTTTTTTTTAAATTCATGGACACAGGAGATTGAACTCAGATCCTCACGCTTACACAGAAAACACTCTTAGCCACTGAACCATCATCACAACCCCCAGGTTGGCTATTTTCTTCTCTAAAATTCCACTCCAGGGAAGATAGCAGCAGCCAATGAAGGTGACCGGAAAAGAGACAAAATATGGATTGCTTTTATACATGCTTTTCAGAGATAGGACTGGACAGTAAGTCTCAACACTTCTGGCTGGTGTGGGCTCCCAGAGAGACAGTATCTTTCTCTCATTCCACCCTCTACCAGCCCAATCTCCGTCAGACTTCAGTTGTGATAACTCATGTCCAATGGGAGAAAGAGAAGAGTCCGTACTGGTTGGCAAAGGCCACTCCAAGCCTTTGATAGTAGAGAAAACCGAAGCCCAGAGAAAGGGCTGGGACACCCACCCACAGTGTCTTTCAAGACCTGGATTCCCTCCTATCCCGTGAGACGAGGTTGCAGGCCTCCTATGAGCACCCCACGCCTGGGTTCAGATCCACCTAACTTCTTGGAGCATTAGCTACAGTACATAGAACATTCAGGCAAGATGGACCCCAGGGAAATTCCCAGCACCCACCACTGCCTTTGTTCTCTTAGGATTTGTTAAGAGAAAGACAATGACTTTGAACAAATAAGCCCTTAAATTCCAAGTGTCTGGCTGTGTGTATGAGAGAAATCTGTTGCCTTCTCGGGGGTCAGAAAGCCAGCTCAGGGCAGAGCTCTGAGGACTCTCAGGATCTGGAGGCAGGAATGCAGGTCACGAGTTACTGTGTTAGTGACTGAAAACAGGTCCTGGATGAGGAACAAAGGCTTGGGGAAAGCTAGAGAGCAAAGAAAAAGGCAGAGAGTGTTCCTGGAGGTGGCTCTCGGAGACTCAGCCAAGTCAAGGGTTCTCGGAGAGAGCACGGACACACCTTGGTAAAGCGGAAACTGCGAGTCAGGGAGGGAAGAATATGTAGGCTTGCTGAGAATCGCTCCCAGTTCTTTGAATCTGTGTCCTTATCAAGCTCCTATGGGGCAGGCAGGAGGGGACTCCAGGTGCAGAGGCCTAATGTCCCCAGAGGGCCCCTCCAGCCTCATTCATACCAAAGAACACCCACACACTTGGGAGTACAGGATGCCAATGCAGTGTGAAAATGCCCATCCCAGATTTCAGCCTCCTGCTCTTACTAGGATCTCAGATTGCCCTGCCCAGGACTGGGACAGTGCTAGCTGTCAAGTTGCAGCTCCATATGAACTTATGAATAAAGAAGTAAATAAAGTTTCTCGGTGGCCTGGGCACTGGGCATTGGTTGGTGTGAGTCGTGCGTCATGCATCCATTTAACAAATGTTTGTTGGGAATTTCAGGGTCAGGGATGTAACTGTGTTGTAAGTGGCTCAGCAAGTACACGGCCCTGGGTTCAATTGCCAATAACACACACACACACACACACACACACACACACACACACACACATCATCATCATCATCATCATCATCGTCATCACATCACATCACATACTTGAATCATATAACCATATCCATCCACGTGGAGCCACACACCTATGATCCCAGCCCTTGGAAGTTGAAGGCAAGAGGTGGTCTTCTTCAACTACATTGCAAGTTAGAGGATAGCCTAAGCTACAGGAGACCTGGTTTAAAAACAAAACCAGGGCCAGGAAGGAGGAAGGAATTTCACAGATGCCAGGCCTGGTGCCAGGCCTTGAGGCCCCAGCGACAGATCCCAGTCCTGAACTTAGATGGTGGGGATGGTGGCAGGCCTTAGCCTCGATGAGCTGCCTGCCTATAGTCTCTTGTCCTTTGTTTTTGTCTGCCTGGCGAGCATCCCATTTCTTCCCCCCCCCCCCATATAAATAATCAGCTATGGCTCTGTGGATGGACACAAGGCTCACTTTTGACTGCTGGCAGTACTCAAGGCTCCTGGCCACTCTGATGCGACTGACACACAAGTCAGACCAGGCCAATCAGCCAGTGGATGCTCTTAGAATAAAGAAAGCTGTCTTTCTGTCGAGATTTCTAGATGGAGGTTGCCAACAGCCAAATTTCCTATCCTGAAAGAGTCGGGTAAAAAGAAATAGCTGAATACTGGAAGGAGAAGCACCTCTCAGTGACTGGGCATCCAGTCTCCATCTCTGGGCTCCCGTGGCTCTCCCGTCTGCCTTCCATACCATGAATCACCCAGGATCATGTCCTTTTTTTTTCTTTTTTTCTTTTTTCTTTTTGCTGTGTTGGGGGCTTAAACCCAGGGCTTTACACTGAGCAAGTCTCCCCCACTGAGCCACACCCCCAATCCGTGTTGAGTCTGTCCACTTTATGCTTCTGTTTTTCTGGCAATTGCAGGAATCCTTGGGACCAGAGCCCACCTCACATTTTCCTTACTCTTCAGGAAGCCGATGCTCCAAGATCCCTCTGCCTTTGCTGGACCTGTTCCTTGGGTCTGCAGTGGGATGGGGATCCTTTCAGAGGAGGCTGGACCCCCCGCCTTGCATTCTCCTGACCACCCTTCTGGCTGCTCCCCCCACCCACCAGCCCTCTCACCCCGTGTTGATGACAACCCTGCACGGAGCACTTTCTAGGTACTGCAGGGAGATGAAACATGAGTGAGATGACAGGGCCTCTGCCCTCGGGCTGTTTACAGAGAGGAGAAGAGATGAACATCCTGAAGAAATCCACGAAAAAAAATTACAAACCACGTATCAACAGATGCAAACCAGTCAGCCTGAATTTAAGGCTGCATGGTTGGAAGGAAGGTGTTGGGTGGAAAGGGCTTCCCAGGTCGCCAGAGTATAGCAGGAATCTCTCTGGTACTGCCAAAGCGGTGGTCCACCCTTTCCATGTCTCAGATGCCTGGGCCATTGCCATGGAAATTTATTCCCATGCACAGAGTGGGTTTTAAAGCACCATGCCCCGATTGAAGAGATACTTGTCCCCTCAAAGTCACCGCCCCTCTGCTGGCATCCCCGGGGGTGGGGGTGAGGGGGGAAGTGGGTTTTATTTCTCCACAGAAACCTCCTCGCTGCCCCTGCAGTTTACCAGACTCCTCCAGAGCAGACAGGGCCAGAGGTCGGAGCCTTGGCTAATCGGCTGCTCTCTGTGACAAGCTGAAGACATCGCTGCTGAAGGAAGCGGTTGAGGAGCTAATTCTAGCACAGTGCCTGGCATGAAGCAACAGACTCAGGAAATCACTGTTGAACGAAAGGCATGTGCGACGAAACCCTGAAGGCTCGCTTGGATAGAGGCGAGGACAGGGGGCTGTTCCAAGCTGGGGAACCGCAGGCGCAAAGGCCAGACGTTGGAATCTGAAACTGGGGGCCCACCACCATCTGGCTTAGCTCTTGGAGTGCTGGTGACTTTAAGGATTGGGAGGGAGATCTGACCTCAAGAAGGCGTCGCAGGGTGGCCTTCAGCCCTTCAGCATCTCTCTTATTAGTCCCCTCCTCAGGTCACATAGAGGGAGAGGTGAGGGGGTCAGTCCAGGGAGGGCCAGAGCCTGGCCCCGGGGCTGCCAGCCAAGGGAAGCAGCTGTTTTCAATTGGCCTTAAGGTCAAGCCTGGAGATGTCCTTGAGTCAGCAGAAGCTGCCAGCTCCACATTGCTAAGGGGCCAACTCTGGGGACCCAGCAATTTTCCCTACATTCCTTCTGCTAGACTGTACCCATATACTTGTAGACAAAGGGACCCTAGGCGAGGGGTGGAGCCATCCCTCCCCTAGAGACACACAGTTCTACCCCACTGCACCCTACGAAAACTCTGAGGTGGGTTTCCCTCTCTCCCCTTCCTCCTGCTCAGCAGCAGGCAGCTCCTGCCCGTTCAAACTGCTTGCCGCCTACTACTTCAAGTGTTTATGCCTAAACCTTTGCCCGCAGGGCAGGATGCTCTGCCCCTGTCCTGTCCCTTACTCCAGTCACTGTGGGATGGATTCCTCTCTCATTCTTTTCCAGACTTGCCCTTCCTTCTGGTTTAACAAGTGTGTTATCCGATGCCTGACGGGAATAAGCGTAGGGGTGAGATTCTCTCCTGCCTTGCTGGAGACTGTGGGAAGCCTGGATCTGTGTACTTTCTGGTTTCCAGTGAATCTGCAAGTGCTGGCCTGGGGAAGGGTCTCGGTGGGGCTTGAATGCTGGGGTTCTCGGAGCACAAGCCTTCACCACCCTGGCTCTCTCCCTTGCTGTTGGGACGACTGGATCTTAGCCAGGCATCGTGGCAGATGTCTGCAATCCTAGCACTCAGCAGGCTTGAGGCAGGATGCCTGGTACTTAGAGGCCAGCCTGGCCCACAAAGTGAGACCCTGTTCTAAAACACACACACAAAGGCTGGGCTAGTGGTTAAGAGCATTGCTTGCTCTTCCATAGGACCAGAACTCACTTGTAACTCCAGCTCCTGGGGATCTGATACTCCCTTCTGCTCTCCTAGGGTACCTGCATACAGGCACACATTCACACACACACACACACACACACACACACACACACAATTTTATTAAAACAAAACAAAACAAAACCCTTTAAAAGGCAAACACAAACAAAATGGGGGAAAAGGGCTGGAGCACATTCCACCCACCCTGATGGCTTTTGTCTTCTCACAACCTAGCATCACAAGGCCTTTTCAGCATGTCTCTTCCCAGGCCTCATCTTCCATGACCAAGACCAGAGCCACCTAGAGTTCACAAAAGTAGCGGAGGGGCCCCAGAGACTCTCTTTGCTACCCTGCAGGTCAGCTCCTTCAAGAACAAGAGAGAGGAGGGGGACAAGCAGCCCCTTTTATAGTGGGTGGGCCAGGCCTACCTGTTGCCAGGTAACTGTGGGGTGGAGTTTAGACAGAATGCTAACACAGACCTCCATCCCCAAGCATCTCAGGAGCCCACCACACCGGTGAGGGCCTGGCTCAGTTCCCTGTCCAGGGCGCCCTGAGATCTGTGCCCAGCGATCCCGGCCCTCTCCCCAGAGGCTGTCTGCGAGCCCAAAGCCAAAACAAACAGTCCAACAGCCACTTCCTTTCCGATGAGGGCACTTGCACAACCATGGATACTGTGACGGCAGGAAATGATTTTCTAGGCCAGCACAGTCCAACCCCGTTGCCCCGGGCCAAAATTGGAATCCAGACCCGGACACGCGTGGGTGGAACACATCCACACCAAAGCGCTGCCCTCGGCAACCTTGCTAGGATCTGACCTCAACAACAGCCAGTACTTTTTTAAGGCGGGTCCCCAAGGCTCCTGCGAGCCATCAGTGTGTGGGAGCGAACTATGAGCATATTATTTCAGAACATCACTTATATCTGGGTCCCAGCCTCTACGCCAGGTTAGACACCCACATAGCTGCTGGGAGATGAATGGCTGAGTGAACGTATTTGGAGACATCCAGACAAATTTGAGGACAGCAGCAGCATTCCTTTAAATGTAATTTTGACTTTGGGAGGAGAGCAGCAAGGACTGACATACTAGAAATATTATTTTTGCTCTTACAGGGACGGTGTTTAGAGGCACTCACTTGACATACCGTGGTAAGTGTTCCTAAAACCCAGACTCTGACAAAACTAGGCTGACTCAAAGCCCTGGTAATAGGATCCCTTTCTGAGGAGTGAAGAAATCATTGCAGAAGTGTTGAAGCACAAGCATAGAGTCAGAAAATAAAATGAATATGAACTTTTTAAAGTAATAAAAACCAAGGCTTATTCTATGAAAAAAAAAATGAGAAATATGAGAAGCCCCCTTCTGCTTACCATAGCACCAACTGAAATAAAGCTCTCTTTTGGGCCATTCCGTGGTTTTCAGTTAGCCATGGAATTCTAAATAAACATTTTAGGGGAGGAGGTCTGGTGAGACAGCTCAGTGGTTACGAGCAATTGCTGCCGGGCTGTGGTGACACACGCCTTTAATCCTAGCACTTGGAGGTAGAGGCAGGCAGATCTCTGTGAGTTCGAGGCCAGCCTGGTCTGCAGAACAAGTTCCAGGACAGCCAGGGCTACACAGAGAAACTCTTGTCTCTAAAGACCGAAAACCAGGCTGGTGAGATGGCTCAGTAGGTAAGAACGCCGACTGCTCTTCTGAAGGTCCTGAGTTCAAATCACAGCAACCACATGGTGGCTCACAACCACCCGTAATGAGGTCTGATGCCCTCTTCTGGTGCATCTGAAGACAGCTACAGTGTACTTACATATAATAATAAATAAATCTTTGGGCCCGAGTAAGCAGACCAGAGTGAGCGGGAGCGGCCAGAGTGAACAGGGTTGACCAAAGTGAGCAGAGGTCCTAAATTCAATTCCCAACAACCACATGAAAGTTCACAACCATCTGTACAGCTACAGTGTACTCATACACATGAAATAAATAAATCTTAAAAAAAAAAAAAAAAGAACAAAAAACACCCAAAAAACCCCAGCAAGTCCTGCAGAGGACCTGGGTTCTGTTCCCAGCACATATGTCTGGTGGCTCACAAGCCCCTGTAACTCTAACTCTAGGAGATCTGACACACTCTTCTAGCTTCTGTAGATACTCACATAAATGTGAAAACAGACAAGCACACAGGCACATACACACTCACACCAATAGCATTTTTTTTTTAAAAAGAGAAACTTAGATATACATACAGAGACTTAAGAAATATATAATTATTATATTGAAACACAATGACGTACTAATGAGAGACTGAGGTTTGAGAAATTAACATTCCACTCAATCTCTGGCTTAAGAGTGTTTCAAGTATTACCACTTGAACTCGACGGCAGAATTTCTCAGCTGCCTGCACAGATCTCAGTTGGCTGATTGGCCGGTGAGGGCTGACGCTGTGCCTGGCCTCTCGGAGTCCTTGCTTGGACTTGAAAGACAGCTGGATGTGAATTGGGAGCTTAGGGTTCATTTCATCATCACCCTCTGGCAAGTGAAGTAGCACACAGCAAGGTTAAATGATTGTCCTGGTCCAATCCAAACACTGGCCTTTCAAATGTGCGCATGCGTGCGCGCGCGCGCTGGTGCCAAAATTGACCAGAGGCTTAAGATAATCCTATAGCTAGAACCAGAGGCAGGTGCAAGCTGCCTGAGAGGAGTGTTAAGTCTCGAACTCTAGTCCTCTGTAACTGCTAAGCCATCTCGCCAGCCCTGAATCTTGGTCTGTTTGGTTTCCAAGACAGGGTTTCTCTGTGTGGCCCTGGTTGTCCCGGAACTCACTACGTAGACCTGGCTGGCTTTAAACTCAGAGATCTGCCTGCCTCTGCCTCCCAAGTGCTGCAATTAAAGGTGCCCATGACTACCACCCAGCTTGAATTTTGGCCTTTTTAATGGGTCTGGTAGTTGTTACTGCTCTAACAACTATTGTGCACAGTTATACAGTTAGAGCTCCAACTGGTCTAACTGTAAAAACACTAAGGTGTAGCCATTTAACTGTTGTTTTGTGGTGAGTGTGAGTATGTATGTGATATGTGTATCTGTTGTATGTGCATGCATGTGCAGGCACACATGGTGTGGGAGGCTGAGAAGAAGTGTCTCACTTTTGTCTCCCACTGAAGCTAGAGCCAGTCTATCCTCATATCCACTGCTCACTCCTGGGGGTGATAGGGTTACAGGTACCAGACACAGTCATACCTGGATATTTTTTCAAATGTGAGTACTGGGGATTTGAACTCGAGTCCTCACAATTGTGCAGCAAGCACTCATACCCAATAATGAGAATGAAATTTGAAGCTGAGACGGGCGATGGTAGCACACACCTTTAATCTCAGCACTTGGGAGGTAGAGGCAGGTGGATTTCTGAGTTCGAGGCCAGCCTGGTCTACAGAGTGAGTTCCAGGACAGCCAGGGCTATACAGAGAAACCCCGTCTCAAACAAACAAACAAACAAACAAACAAAAAAAAAAAAAAAAAAAAGAGGGAGGGAGGGAAGAGGGAGAGCGAGACTAAGTATACCAGTGTAAGAAACAGAAACCAGGACCATCCAGTAAAAGGAGAGTCAGCCTGCATCTGTGGAACAGGACACAGCGTGATATGTGAATGTTTATCATGCACTTGCTGAATTCTTAACTGCAACACTCTCTGGTAAATTCTCATAGCAACTCTGAGAGCTGATGAACAATGAAACTGATATATTGATATATTTAATGACTATTTTTGTTTGAGACAGGGTCTTGCTGTGAAGGACGCCCTGGCTAATCTTGAAGTCCCAGCAATCCTCCTGCCTCAGCTTTCTAAGTGCTAGATGACAGGCACGTGCCACCCTGTCCAGTGGAAGCCAAGAAGACTGGCTTCAGCTGAGCTTCAGACCCTCCTGAGGTATTTTGAACTGATAGCTTGCAGGCAAGCTGTGTTTGGCCTTCGCTTCATGTGGAGAGCAAAGTGAACCAACATTAAAACTTGAGAGATTTCTCATGAACATGTGAATCTCCAGCTTCTCTCTGAGGGCTGGCAACCGTGAGCCAGCATGCCTGCCAGGAATCAGGAGCTGAGAGTAGCTGCACATCTGGGGGGTATTCGGGGTCACTAGCTTTTCTCTCTCTCTCTCTCATCCATCTCTCCTCTCCCTCATTTCTCTCCCTCCCTTTCTTTCTCTCTCTCTCTGTTCTCCCCCAGCCCCTCTCTGAGGTAGACCATATATATGCTATGTATTTCTATACTGAAGCAGTCTCTAGTGGCTTGGTCTCTGTTAATCACCACCAGAGCCCACTTGTGCTGGTCCACGCCGGTGATCCCAGCATTCCCGAGATGAAGGCCCTCAGGGGCCAGTTAGTCAATGGTGACTTCTGTGATGGCTGCAGCAGAACTCTGCTCTTGATTTGGGGTGTTATTTAAAAGATAGCCAGGCAAAACAAGAATAAGTCTTTGTATTTTTAATAAAAACGAAACAAACAAAAACAAAACAAAAAACCATGGAGGGCCGGAGAGATGGCTCTGTGGTTAAGAGTGGCCACTGCTCTTGCAAAGGACCCAAGTTCAGTTCCCAGCAGCCATGTAGGGAGACTCTCAACTATCTGTAAATTCACTCCAGAAGATCCAAAGTCCTCCTCTGGTCTCTGTGGACACCTGAATTCCTGTGCACATGGGGAGACTGTGTGTCCCCAAAACAAACCATCAAAACCCATGCTTGTTTCAAATCTATTTCCCTGTCTTATGGAGAGAGAGAAACGCAGAGGCAGACAGAGGTGGCGTGGAGGAGGTCGAGGCGCTGCGCCCATTCTCGTGACGTTCTACGTTCCTTTCCTGAGTCGCGTCTCAAAGTCTGTACAATATGGCTAAGAAAACACGACACGGCCTGTAATGAGCTTTTCACTCTACTTACGGTCAAGTTCCTGACCCAGCCTCAAGGATGGTTTGCTTGGTTTTAAAAGCACAGCCTGGCTCTAAGTCCGGGGAGTTTAGAACCTTCTCCCCTGTGGATTTTAAGAATCTTAACAGCAGGACATAGTAGCGTACACCCAATGCCCCAGCACTAGAAAGGCTGGGTAGAGAATGGGTGCAAGTTTATGGGGCAGCCTGGGCTATCTATCAAGACCCTATCTTAAAAAAAAAAATAAAACAACAAAAAACTTTCCTAAAACTATTTCCACACTTACTGGGCAGTGGTGGTGCATTCCTCTAATCCCAGCACTTAGGAGGCAGAGGCAGGTGGATCTCTGTGAGTTTGAGGACAGCCTGGTCTATGGAGCAAGTTCCAGGACAGCCAGGACTATGCAGAGAAACCCTGTCTCAAAAAAAAAAAAAAAAAAGCGCCCATACTTACTAGTTGCTAGTTTCTATCAGGTCAAGACTAGGAGACATTTCCCCACCTTTTCCCAGAAGGCACCATAGGAGAGGGTCATCCTAGAATTTGGACTACCCAAGTTCAAATCCCTACTTAGATCCTTGGACCCTGAGCCAGCTGCCTGAAGCTGTGAGCCTTGATTTGGATAATGTACTGACTCCTGTCCTATGGGGAGTGAAGGACAGTGATGTTCCATACCTGAACAACACTCAGGGGAGCCCTTACTGTGCCTTAATATTCAGGCAAGAGTCTGTTTCTGTTCTTACTACATGGAGCCTGGGAAACAGGCTTCACAGATGCAACTGGGATAAGAAGGAAAGATAAGGGGAAAGAGGCCACAGATTAAAATGTTTACTCTTCAGAAGAATTAAAAGAACAATAAACCCACAGTCCAGATGCAGAGTCCTCTCCCTGCATTCCCAGGCATTCTGGGGTCCTAGAAACTGTCCTTCAGTCCCTTTGAACTTCTGGACTCTCCCTCAGGTCTCTCTGGAATGGAGGAGGGAGTAAGAGAGAAAGGAGCTTCTAGAAGGGGCGGGGACCGGGGAATGCTTCCCCTTTCTGCCACATCCCAGCTCTGCACAGCGGACCTAGGGGAAAATGAAATCATAAGACGCACAACTGGGAGGGAGTCTGTGGAAGGCGGTGAGACGCCGCCGCCCACGCTCCTGGGCAGGGCAGAGTAAGCAACAGACTCTCACAGGGATTTGCTGGCAGTAGGAGGCAGTTCTAGCCTTGAGCCCAGGTTTTTCCAGCCATTTACAACCTAGTGATTGGAGGTGCAGTATTTTTTTTTCCTTCTCTGTGAACTAAACTGTGAGATGCAAACCCCATCTCTTCAGGTTTTTTGTTTATTTTCTCTTTCTTTCTAGTTTGAGACAGGATCTCATTCTATAACCTAGGCTGACTTGAAACTCACTATATAGGCCAGGCTGGCCTCCCAGGCACTGGGATTATAGGCATAAGCCATCATACCCAATCTCTCTTCCCAGGTGACTGTGGAGACCTCCAGGAATACTGACAGATCTCTGGGGACTTCATCCGTCTCCGCCGTAAACAGTTCCAGAGCTCCATCATACTCAGTGTGTCTCCTCAGTGCTGAACATACCCCTGTGTTCGGTGTATTCAGGTCCTGGATTCTCTGTCTTATAAATCCTTTAAAAACAGATCTTAGGTACTGCAGTCAAGAGTACTTGAGTACAGCTCTCCCAGAGGACCTGAGTTCAATTCCCAGCAGCCATGTTGGGAAACTCACATTTGTCTATACCTCACCTCCTGGGGATTCTGGCCTCCGTGGGTACCCTTACACACACACACACACACACACACACACACACACACACACACACACACA
>JADRCD010193318.1:6484-53970 GCA_019843815.1 Montemys delectorum | reverse complement strand
ACACACACACACACACACACACACACACACACACACACGGCAAGATCAGAGTGTGCGGTGTGATGGTTCTCAACCTTGGATGCTGCTAGGCCTACTTGGGAGTTTTAAAAACTCCCAAAGACCAGGCCACACCCCAGAACAATAAACCAGAACTGTTAAGGACAAGAATGGGGTCTTGGGAATTAAAAAAGAAAAAAAACCGAATGCCAACCAAGATTGATGTTGGGTGTGGTGGTGCATTCCTGTAATCTCAGTAGTCAGGAGGCAGGGGCAGGAGACTGCAAATTAGAGGCCAGCCTGGACTAGAGTAAGTTCCACACCCATGTTCACAGAGGGAGATCAAGCCTCAAAACAAAATTATACAGGCACAAAGAAGTTTGAGACCATAAAACCCAAAATGTAATAATGTATCTTGCTATAAATTAGCTGTGTGGCCATAAGATGCGACTATATCTTAAAGTCCAGGGGATAAAAGATGTGTTCATAAACTTGAGCAATGAGCAACTGGCTAGTGACAAATGCTTATTAAATGGTAATATATTAATTGTCACTAAAATGGCTGTTTTGCTGCACTATATAGCAATGTGCAGGGGAAAAAAATGAGAACACAGGTCTTCCCTCGAGGGGTTTTCTTGGTTATCATTAAGAGACAAACCAAGTACAGAAAGCAGAAGAGAGAATAAGAAAGCCAGAGGAAGACAGAAGCAGTTCGGAGAGGATGAAATTTATCTGCAAGAACATCATGAGGGAACTCAGGCTCCAGAAAAGACTACAAATCAACCACACCTAGTATTTAGTGGGGTGAAGACAACCCCTCTCATGATGGAAGGCACCCAGAAATCCTGTACTCATGGGGCTATATGCATAATAAATTCTCAACATATGTCCATGAGCAAAGAGATAAGAAATTTTCCACAAAACTCCAGATTTGAGGTATAGGAGGGGAAAAGGGGAAGAGAAAAAAAGAAGTGATACGAAGATAGACCAAGGTGGCTTTGTCCTTGTTGGTCTCTGTCTTCAGTCTGCAGCTAGTTATAAGAGAGTACAAACAATGAACCAAGCCAGATGACTGATACAGCTATTAATCTTGAGTGAAGACACAGGGTGGATGGATAGATGGATGGATGGATGGATAGATGGATGGGTGAGTGGGTAGATGTAAAGATGGATGGATGGATGGGTAGATGGAAAGATATATGGATGAATGGATGGGTGGATGGATGATGGATGGATATAAATGCATTAATGTAAAATGAGCTGATGTCACCTGAGAAATGATCGATTTTAAAGAGGCAAACTCATCTGGCAGTAGAAAGGGGAAAGACCAATTAGGACATGAATGTGAACCAGACTAAGTCAAGGTGGCTACGATGTCCCTAAGCCTACTTGGTTTCATCAGCCCAAGTGAAGAGACTCATCAGGTAAATAACAGCTGGAAGCACAGCAGGAATAAAGCATCGGGAAGCTGAGTTCATTAAATGATGGCACAGAGCTTGACACAGTGGTCCATTCAGGAGGCCGAACCAGGAGGATGACAAAGTCAAGGTCCACAATACAAGTTCAAGGCAAGGGGTAACCTAGTGAGAGAAAGGTTGTGGGTGTGTCTCAGTGGGTTGAGCACTTACCCAGCAGGCATGAAGCTCTGAGTTCCACTCCCAGTGCCAGAAAGAATACGTAAACAAGTAAGTAAACAAACAAAACAAACCCAAAGGAAGTGACAAGAGCATCCACCTCTGTGGATTGACTGTGAGCCTTAGGTGAGAAATGGACATGGCAGCCAGGGGAATTCCTGTGCTGAGTTACACACTCCAAACAGAACTTCTAATCTGATCCTGTTCAGCTTCTCTCATTAGCTGAACTGCTGTGTTCAAAACAGGTTAAGAAGAGGGAGGTGACTTTGCCAAGAACACTGAGATGCTAAATTCGTGGCCCCATAAGATGTGTCTGTGTGGGCACACATATTTATGTGTATATTATGGATTTGCTTTTATTTTCCCACCTGCTATAAGGTGAAGGAAAGGTCAAGGATCACTCAAGTGCCTATTCAGAACTTCATGAGAAAATGAATAAAAGCCAGGCCTAACAGCACAGGCCTGTTATATTCCAGCTATCTAGGGCTATGAGGCAGGAGGATTACAGTAACTGCAGCAATTTAATAACTCATCTCACCAAAAAAAAATGGGGGTGGGGAGACAGGTGGGGATATAGCTCAAGGACAGAGCATTTTCCTAACATGTAGAAGCCCTGGGTTCAATCCCCAGTGCTGCCAAAAAGAAAGGAAAGAGAGGAGAAAGGAATGTGGAGACAAGGGAAAAAGAAAACATAAATAAACCTAACATTTTATAGAGAAGCAACGAAAGGATCATATCTTCTGGCAACTGTGAGAATAGACACAAGTAGATGGCCAGCAACAGACAAGTCATTCCAGGTAAGACAATGACAGTCAGTCAGTTAACCCTAACCAAATGAGTTGAGTTAACCCTAACCAAATGAGTTGACATGGACCTGGTTTTTATTATCTGTGGAACGTGTGGTTGGGGAAAATGTTCTATGAAAAATTCTTTTCCATGATTCTGAGTTGGCCCTGAACACAGGGTCCAACTGATCCAGCACCCAAGACTCTTATCAGAAAGTCTGACCTCAAACACTTCCTGTCTATGTGACAAGGAACCTCACTCGGCCCTCTCTTCTTTTTTTTCTCTCTTGGCCTCAGTTTCTTAGACACCAAATGGAGTTAGGGCCAACAAGAAAGTGTAGCAACGATGACAGCACTGCCACCAAACCTGGCGCCCCAATCTCAGTCCATGAGACCCATGTGGGATGACTTCCACATGTTGTCCTGCCCCACCCACCTCATACACATACAAAATAGATAAAGTGTAATAAATGTTTTTAAAAGAAAATGAAGTAGTAACATTTGTAAGTTGATGTAGAAAGCAATGATTAAGAATGTGAAGGAGAGAGTGGAGCTAGGAAGATGGCTCACAATAAAACACTCTACTGGGCAAGCGCAAGAAACTGAGTTTCCACCCCTAACATCAATGTCAAAAGTCATGAACCATGGAACATGTCAACAGTGCTAGGGAGGTGGGCAAAGGCTCGAGGCTTGCTGGCCAGTTGGTGTATCCAAATCAGTAAGAGACCCTATATCCACTACTGATGTCTGCCCTCTAAAATGTGTACACACACACACACACACACACACACACTTGCTCACTGAAGATCAAGAGCTGATTAGTTGGGAGTATTTAAATAAGAAGGTATGGTCACTGAATGTGAACACCAGGGAAGACAGAAAGCTATATTCAACAAAAGGCCAAAGGAGTTCTCTCATTGCTGAACCAAAGTATCTGATCTGCTGAACCCAGCTTCCTGATTGGCCTGAGAGGCAGCCAGCCACTTGCCATGTCCCTGGAGCTTTGGGCACAGTGAAGCAGGGCAAAGGGGAGGAGAGAGGGAAAACAAAATAAAAGGTTGGTATCTAAAAAGAGCAAACAGATGAGATGCATCTGTGGGCTGGGACAGTGAGACACGATCCTGGGTTTCTTGCTGTTCATCTGGGTCAAGCCTCTACAGCCGGGCTAAGGAAACACACCACAGGCAGAGAGAGATTAAAGAGAAGCCTTAACTCTGGTTGGTGGGTCTTCCTAGCCAAGGAAATGTTCCCTGCTTTCTCTCCCACCTGCCTGCTGGAACCCAGGAGTGGAGAAGGAGGACGAGGAAGGGGAGGAGGAAGAAGAAGAGGAAGGAGGAGGGAGGAGGAGAAAGAGGAGAAGGAGGAGGAGGAAGAAGAGGAAGGAGGAGGGAGGAGGAGAAAGAGGAGGAAGAGGACGAGGAGGACGAGGAGGACGAGGAGGAGGAGGAGGACGAGGAGGAGGAGGAGGAGAAGGACAGGGAAACAACAGAGGAAGGCAGAGGAGGAAAGCCCTAGCAGCAGCCACTGGGGTTACTCTCGGTCAGTGCCCTCTCCAAGCCCCAGCTTAAGTTTCAAGTTCTCTGCAGTCTTGTGCTCTATACAAAAGGAACCACAACCATCAGCAGCTTGAGAAGTGGGTGGAAGAGACAAACGGGGAAAAGGAGAAGCAGAGAAAAAAAGCCTTGCCAGCAGGCCTGGCCTGCACACCCTTCTTAAATGGACCCCCTTGGATGGCAACAGGGTGGGATAGAGGTGGGGTTGAGGTCTCCTACCGTGGCTCAGCCAAATGAGCAAAGGCTTGGGGGTGGGGGGGGCTGGAAGAAAGTCTTGTGGTTTTATTTAGCCTATTTGATTCGTCTTATAAACAAGACTTTAGAATATTTTCAGCTACAAAGGGGCTGGAAATAATCTCACCTGTTTATTAGTTGGTTGTTTACTTAGTTCCTTTCTGAGTCTCATGAAGCTAACTAAGCCTGGCTTCAAACCCCTCATTCTCCTACTTCCACCTCCCACGTGCTGCCATTATAAACACACCATCATGCCCAACTCTGGGGTATCTGTTGCTTTGGTTCAGTGTGTGATATGCTGGGGATGCACTTTCTTCAGGGGTGAGAGCAGCAGCAGCTGGGTGGCTATGCCCTGAGGTAACTGGACAAGGGTGGGCCAGACTGTGAGCACGCATGCCTTGAGACCTCCCTGCTGGTCATGGGGCCCTGGAGAAAGTTCTCTCCCTACAGTGAATTCTAAGGAAACCTCAGAAGAAGCTCAGCTTTGGGGTCCATTGAACCTGTGTCACATTTCAATGCCAGAATTTTCTAGTTCTGTGGACTTTCAGGCCCTGTGAGCCTCTGGGTTAAGAAAGCACCAGTAACACCAAGCATGGCGCGCGCACACACACAATGCACAAGAAAATAGAGACCGGAGACTAAACACGTTCAAAATACCATGCTGATAAAATCATCAGGGCCATTAGGGGAACAGTTCCCAAGAGACCTGACTATTTGTGGCTATACACCCTGAACCATCTGCTGCCAAAACCTCATCTTTGGGCCAACAGAAATTGTACGACTTTCTGACACCTTGGGTTGTTTAAGTTATCTGGTGCATTAGTTAAATGTCTACTGTATCACAAAACCAGTGTTAAGGATGAAAGAAAAAAAAAACCTAATCAGTGCTTCCCAATCTCAGAGACAAAAGGGGTAGGGTATGACGTAGTCCCAGCCCTCGCTATCCAAGAGATTTTGGGCATCCAGTAAGAACACAGCAGCTCTGCGTGCTATTCGAGAACCGGCCACAACTGAGATCAGAGTAGAAGGAAACACCTTTCCCCAGATCCATGCTCTAAGGCAGCAACTGACTGACAGGATCAGAATGCTTGGTAGCTGGAGGCCTCCCAGGGAAGTCAGTCATCGGAGCAGAGTCATCCCAGAGGGGCTTAGGATTGTTATGGAAGCCCATTTTAAAAAAGATTGAAGAGACTCACACATCTACATAAATGCAAGCAAACACACACACACACACACACACACACACACACACACACACTGAGGGGAGGGGGTGTTTAAGCCACCCAGTTCTAAGCTATGACTTTGTTTCTAACTGGTTGAGATCAGACACAATAGGATGAAGGACTAGAATCAGTTCCTGGGAACTTGAAAAAGCCAGGGAACAGGGGTTAGTGAGGCAGCTGGGGGTGGGGGGGGGATTGAGGGGACCACAGGATTCCCTAGAACATACTGGGTAGCTAAGTTAGCCAAACAGGTGAGTAGACCCCTGACATCAACTTCTGGCCTCCAGAGGGAGAGAGGGAGAGGAGGAGAGGGAGAGGGAGAGAGACACACAGAGAAAGACAGAGAAACAGAGAGACAGAGACAGGCAGACAGAGACACAGAGACAGAGAGACAGACAGAGAAAGACAGAGACAGACAACCACAGAACAAGAGAAGGAAAGGAAGATGAACGTGCAAGTGAGGCGGGACTCTTTCCAGGCAGGTTTAGGGAAACCTCTTGATATGCATCCTGCACACATAGCCTTACTTCTTCTAACGTCTAAAATTAATAAACTTAGCAAGACGTTGTGGCACTTTGAGGCAGGAAACATGACTCATATTTGCAAAGCCTCAGACACATTATACAGATCAATTTCCAGAATCTCTAAAACCAGCTTCCGAGAAAGGTATCGCTGTTATCCTCATTTTTCCACACCAGGAAAGAGATCAGAAGGGAGTAGCTGGCTCAAGGTCACAAAACAAACCAGAGGCAAATGTCAACCCAATAACTTTGATTTCAAAACTCTAGTTCTTTCCACTCCATTAGCAACTAAGTGAATTGTGCTACTCTCTAAAATCATAAGCTGGTGATGTCAACCATGCTTCCCCACACTGCAGTGAGGCAGCGTGGGCATATGGTGTGGTGGAAAGATGTGGCACTTCGGGTCACACAGACCTGGACCCAAGTTACAACTCCATGGCACTGAGCAAGAGATACCACCTTTTCAGACTCAGTTTTCTCATCAATAAAATGGGGATAGTGCTGATTTGGTAATGCTGCTTTAAAGACCCAACTTCAGTAGTCCACTAAAAACATAAAATTCCCCTCAGCCACGCAAGCACATCAAGGTTCACTGGAGCTCTTTTCCTAACAGCTAGGTTAGAGAACCAACCTAGGTGTCCAACAGCAGGGAAAGAGGTGGGATATTTTTCAGCCACAGAGAACAAAGCTATGGCTTTTTTTTTGAGATAATACATATAATCGGAGATAATCCTATTACTCAAATTAAGTTAGTCTCAGAAAGACAGATAGTCTATGCTTTTCTCTCACTTGTCAGTGCTAGGTTTTACATAAATACATAGAACACAAAGTAGAAGCAAATTGTCTAGGAAAGCAGAAATAATGCCAGAGAAGGTTTAAGCAAAAGGAAAGGAGAGGGTACGAGAGGAACATCCTCAACATATAGAACAGACCTATGCAAGTATGGTCTTACGTGACACGGGACCAAACGTACAATGCATACATACCTATGTTTAGTATGTCCTTTATGGCATGGGACAAAACATAAAATGCACACCTATAAATGTACCCTTATATAACATAGGACCAAACGTACAATACCTATTTATGTGAATACACCCTTATATCACACAGGACCAAACATACAAAGCATACCTATGTGAGCGCATCCTTATATGACATGAAACAATGTACAATGAATATTGGGGGGAAATAGCTTTTAATGCAAAATGTCATCGCTACCCTGTCCAACCCTGTCTGTAGACAGAGTCAACTGAACACTGTCTTCGGGTACTTCTGTGCAACCGAATTGGTGGGCTTGAAGCACAAAGCTCTCAGGGAGAACCAAACTCTAGGCCCAAGCTGCTCTCGGCCACCCACAGGGTCAACGAATCTCATACAGGAAAGACAGGAGACATGCGACACTGTTGTCTGATGGTCACAAGTCAAAGTTTTTAAAAAAAAGCAGCCTGATACTGTGGGATAACATGGCTTTCTGTAATTGAATGCAATTGTGTTTTCTATGCTTGTCTGGGTAAAGTTGACCTTTGGTTTGATTTAGCTCAAGCAATATTTCAATAGTGCACTGGAGCTCCGAGTCCCCTGACTCGGAGTCTTAGCTGGAGCCAGGCCTCTGCCCTGGATGGCAACCAACAGTGGGGGCTCTGGGGCACAGCCTGGCTTTGACAGATCTGGGGAAATGTTCATGGAGATAGAAAGGTTTCAAACTATGAAACGCTAAAGCCTCAAGTCAAAACTTTTGACAAGCACACACAGGACATGAATTACAACCACCCAAAGATTTTTCAATTTCGGTTTTTTGATGGCATGCTGGCATGCGTCACCAGATCTCACAATAAGATGACACATGGGTGTCAGGTATGAGCACAGAAGACCAGACGTTCGGGCTGTAAACCTAACTTGAGCAACTGCCCTGATGAAACAAAAGGCAGAATTGCAGGCCAAAAGGAGAAGTTGCTGTGAGTCACGAGATGGTCATTAGAGATAGGGCTGGGGGGAAAAGTCCCCTGGTGCCTGCTACATAGGAAGCTTGGAGTTGAAGCCTGGAAGGGAAGGAAATCTGGCAGAAGCTCTCTTCTCCTTCTTCATCCCGGCCTGTCTGTATGTGTGGGGGGACCTCAGAGGTGTCAAGGGCAGCTCTCTCTAGGATGTAACAGCGACAGAGTATGAAAGACTGAAATTCTAGTCTTACCATCTTTTGCCAACTATGGTTTCTCAGGCAAGGTACTTAGCCTCTCTGAATTTCATGTGTACAAAGAGAAATGGCCTACCTCCCATAACTGCAAACACAGTGAAGGAAGGAAGAGATCTGACACTGTGTATCAGGTCAGTATGGGAAGGCCTTGTTCCTCCTATTGGCTCATTTCATTGCCGAGTCATCCTTGAGGAGGGGCTGTTATTACCCGATCTTGAGGAAAGTAAGGCCCAGGAGTGTTCCATAAATAGGCATGGATACAACTGATCAGCCACAGAAGCAGGACTTGAACCCAGCTATTCTGACTGTCCAGTTCAGGGGATAATTAAAAGTTCATTGCTCATCAACGCCTGTCCTCAAATCCTTGCCTCAGCCAACTTCTTTTTTTTTTTTTTTAAGAGATATTCTTTATTTTTTTTCATTAGATATTTTCTTTATTTACATGTCATATGATTTCTCCTTTTCCAGTTTCCCCTCCAAAACAAAACAAAACAAAACAAACAAAAAACAACAAGAACAAAGCCCTGTTGCCTCCCCCTTCCCCCTGCTTGCCACTCCACCCTCTCCCACTTATTGGCCCTGGCATTCCCCTACACTGGGGCACAGAACCTTCACAGGGCCAAAGGCCTCTCCTCCCATTGATGACCGACTTTGCAATCCTCTACTATACATATGCTGCTGGAGCCATGAGTCCCACCATGTATACTCCTTGGTTGGTGGTTGAGTCCCTGGGATCTCTGAGGGTACTAGTTAGTTCATATTGTTGTTCTTCCTCAGGGGCTGCAAACCCTTCAGCTCCTTTCGTCCTTTCTCTAACTCCTTCATTGGGGACCCTGTACTCAGTCCAATGGATGGCTGTGAGCCTCTACTTTAAAGGGATATTCTTATACTGTGTGGTTTGTAAGGCTTGTTTTGAAGCCAAGATGGATTATGGAAGGTGAATTCTTACCTGCTATCTTACAAAGACATTAATTCAAAAGTACTGTTTATACTTTACCAAATGATTAAATGTACATGGTATCAAATAAACCACAAACATATATACAGTATGATTCCAGTGTCGATAGGAAAATTTATCTATGCAAGGTATTAGTTACTTCTGTTATCCCTGTGACAAAATATCTACTACACAGAAGCTAAGTTTCATGGGAAATAATCATTTTGGCTCATGGTTTAAGTGGCTACAGTTTCTCATGCTATGGAAGGCATGATAGTGGGAATAGTTCAGTCTGTCGGTGGACAGCTTCTCACATTTGGAAGTAGGGAAGGGGACCAGAACACACTGGGCTACCATCTTCATGTCCTGCCTCCAGTGACTCAACTGCTGCTTAGGGCCCACGACCTAAGGCTTTCACAGTCTCCTCCAATAGTGCCTCCTCTGGGGCTGGGTAATTTCAGATTCAAACTGTAACAAGTATGGTCAGAAAATGCCAGTCTGCTTCCTGTCCATTTGCTCAGCCAACTTCTTTGCCCTATCACCACAACTACCCTGACTCCTGGAGCTCATGTCTTTGTGACTTTCAAAGATTAGCACAGAATCAAAGATCCTTATCAGGAGTTGTCAAAATCAAAATGGCATGGCCGTTTTCCCCAATTGAAAACCCGCATGGCTTCAGGTGGAAACACAGATACCCAGATCCAAGCCACAATGGAAAGGCCAAACCAACTTTGCATTTTGTATACGTGAAAAACCGACAACCACACCACTGCCTCAACATGACACCTAGCTAAAGAGACAGAGACAAGAAGATGTAACTCAGCTTGCACAACACTGCCCTGGATCTCCTCCAGTCTCAACCTCAACAACCTGGGGACATAATCCAGTCCAGTGCCTATGATTCACCCTGGTTCTTTCTCCAAACAGTTTTTGGGAGCTTCGGGGCTTCTGGACCCTGGAGAGAAAACATCTGAAAAGCTACTGGACCAGAGATGGGGCAGGGGGAGGGGCTGTGAACTGTCCCCACAGTCTGCACTGGTGGAAGCAGAGGAAGACATAGGCTCCAGCAGACAGCCACGTGGGGTGGACAGTGCCCCACTTGAAAGAGCACGGCTCTCATGGAGAGTGTCACTCCCATGGGCTGTAGAGCACATGCACACTTGGGTACAGCTTTGAGGCCATCCCTCAGCTGCCCCAGCTGCCTTTTCTGACCCAAACACAAAGGACCAGAAAATAGTTTTCTGCAGTCCCCAAAGTACCTTCTGGATTTCTGGACTTAAAGCATATCAGTGTGGTTGTCACTTGGGACAGAGCCAGACACCTAGTGAGCTAGGAGCTAAGAGCTAAGAGCTAGGAGCTAGGAGCTAGGAGCTAGGATCTTGGCTGAGTCCCATGCACACAAGAGATCAGCTATCTGGCATCCAGCCACACCACAGAACCAATAGCCCTCGCCACACCACTCGGGTCATGCCACAGCTGTAAAGAATGCAGAACTTCTACAGGACCCATACAAACCAAAGGGATTGTCCCTAGATCAGCATTAAGTAATAGTGAGCCTACAGGAGCCCCTGGGGGACTCACTAGACAAGAGCTTAGCTAATTGTTAAGGTGTGGGGTGTGTATGTGTGTGTGTGTGTGTGTGTGTGTGTGTGTGTGTGAGAGAGAGAGAGAGAGAGAGAGAGAGAGAGAGAGAGAGAGAGAGAGAGGAAGAGGAAGAGGAAGGTAGGAGGAAGGACAAGAAGGGAAGGGGAAAAAGGAGATGGAAAGGGAGAAGGAGTGGGAACAGGAGAGGGAGAGAATGTTTTAGACTGTGAGGATGTTCTACCCTGGAAATGCCAGAATCCCCAGCCCCAGCATAAATAAGCACTTCCCAATTTCAAGCCCAGTAAGAAGCCCTGAAGACACAGTAACTTGCACCCATGGTGGATGGGACAAGGAGCAGACACTGGGAGAAGGTAGATCCCGGAGTGTACAGGCTCGGCAGGAAGCAGCCATGAGCATGTTCACTGCTTATTACTAACAAGCAGCGAGGGCACAGCTGACAGCAAAGGGCCAGTCTCCATGTTCTCTGACTGTGGGCTTGGACAAGCCACTAGGAAGGATTGCTTTGAGGCTCCTCCTCTCCCCATCCCTGGGGAAAAGACCAGAGTCACCAAGACCTGAACTCGAAGAAGCAGATGCCGTAAGCCGGTAAGCCGGAAGGACAGGGACAGAGAGGAGACTGTGGGGGATTGGTCCTCCCTAAGGGACAGGGGTGTCTTCCCCAGCCCTAGTGCCTGGAATTCACGCAGTGCCTGCAGTCTTTCAGAACAACTGTTTAAAAAAGAACCTAACCTTTTCAGATTTTAAAAAATATATCTCCGTGAGTAAAGGCATAGCTAAGCCCTGCTGGGGGGGGGGGGGGGGGGGGCTTTGCAGTACAGGTTATCCCTCTGAACTCAGATTAGCATATCCAGTGAAATTGTGGGAGGTAAATTTTGGGAAAGCGACTCAAGACTGACTCAGCGTGAATCTGAAGACTTTGGGGCCTGGTTTACACACAGGAAGTGGTTCGACCGTTACCTGCACTTGCTCTGCTGCTGTCCAGAGCTTTCACTTGACAATATTACACGAGGAGAAAGGGCAGGTATTAGACTTGCTTTCACTGCATCCTCTAAAGATGCTCTGAGGGTTACCCAGCATTGCTCTCATGATGCTGCTCAGAGCACAACCACCATCACGGCCTCTTCATGCCCTGAACAGGCTACGGCCCGGTGAGGAACACAAACCACCACTGTTTCCCAGGTGTCCCCACTCAAGGACCAAGCCAGACTCTAAGATGAAGCATAATCAAGTCGTTTAACCGGATCTCAAAAGTCAGACAAGGAAACTTAAGGCCCAGAAAACGTGCACTAATTGTCAAAGGCCAAATAGCCGGGAACGTGAGGCGAGCGATGTGGTTCTGACTGACTGTGTGTCACTCACGTGCTCATACTCATGTTCACTGCTCGAAACCCACAGGAAGCACCTCACAAAATGCTTCATGACCCACAAGGTAGTTCTTGTCCAGATTTCTAACAAGCAGAGGGCCCAGGAGGAATCAAGAGTTCACCGGAGGTCACAGTTAGTGACTGCAAGAACCTAAATCTATTGCCAAATCAGTCTTGACACAGCTTCAAGTCTCTCCTACACCAGCGCTTGCCAACCTTCAGTCGCTGACCAACTCCTCTCCAGAATTTCACCACAGCCACATGAAACAATCCCTTCCCTAACTTCATCTTTTTCTTCTCAACATCCATTTAAGCAATAAGGCGTGAGTCAGAATTAAAGGTTGTCATCTGTGTCCTGTCAGAAATCACCTCCTACATCACACAAAACTCAAAGCACCAGCCTGGAAAGTGTACGTGTCGCAGGGTCACAATCTGGACATGTCAGCTTTTCTGTGGATTCTGAGAATGTAGCCGATGTCGATACAGTCTTCGAGCTGGAAGCCAGGTAGGAAAGGAGGATGCTGTCCTACACTAACTCCCCAAACTGACTTAGCCACCACTCAACCGACTGGCAATACTCTGGCTTAGAGGGAAGAATAACCACCAATAAAGTGACCCAAAAGTTCCAGCGACATGAAAACTGGATGAAGCACATCTGTAAGGCTTCACCCTTGGTTGTCACCTCAGTGTGATTCAGGGATAAACAGAGGACTTGTCCATGACTTAAATTTCTGAAGCTGGACTACTACTTTAAACAGTACAAGATGGGTCTTTCTAGAAACTTGAATCGGGAAGCCAGGATTGACAGTGCTTCATTCCTAGGATGTCACTCCCATGGCAGTATAAGTCACCTCCACTTTCACTATCAGATTCCCTCTAGGAAGAACCCCTCGCCCCCAGTCTCAATTGGCACATGGCTGAATAACTCAAGCAGCCAGTGCATGAATCCACACACAGGCTAAACAGTTTCTGAACAACGCAAGCCAAGCCAAGAGTGCTTGAGTAGACTCCTGTGGCTACAAAGTTCCTGTGGCCAGTCCAACAGCATTCGCAGAGGTAAAGAACAAGATGAAGATGAACTCTCCAAATGGATCTCAAAGCAGAGCCCAGTGGTTCCAGCCAGGACCACATAAGCAAGGAGATTTCTTAGATCCTAAGAAGTACCATCCAAAGGAGTTGGTAGCCAATAGCAGTCTCAAACTTTGTTCTCACGGTGATCAATATCTGGAATAGCAAGAGTGTCACTGAGCCCCTAGGTGACAGGAAGAATCATAGCAGAATCAGAATCTGGAGTGGCTGAAGTAGGCTAAGGTGGCAGAGGGGATTTAATGATATAAATTAGAAGAGATGGAAAGTCCGCTTAGCTCCAAAGGCCAGCGGTACAGTTAGGGAAAGGAGAAGTCTCTTGCAGTTCTGCGTATTCAGGAGGCCTGTAGTTTGAGTTGGTTATACACGGACCATGAGTCAACAGGATAACAAGAACATAAAAAGGCTCAAGCCATCTCGAGCACTCGGACAGAAATACAGCACGCAGACAGGCAAAAGTCCCCTGCTCCTCTCTGCTAGAATGCTTTGTAATTTCTGGTAAACTTCTGGAATGACATAAAAACACACCGAGAGGTAGAAGTTGGGAGGAAAAGCATTGCGCAAGAGGAGCAGAGGACAGTTAGACCGGAAAAAATAAAAAAAGACTCCAGAAACAGACAGGAAAATTGATCCTGGATTTTTGGCGGACATGGAATAAGACTAATTCTCCACACGGCGGTGGCAAATACTACCTGACAGTTTGAACTATCAACACCCAACATGAGCTACCTCATGAGAGGATGGTACAGGAATCAACAGTGAAACCCCCAGCCTCCAAGTCAGACTTGTGGGGTGCTTTTCAAAATCAGCAAAAGGTTACCACTTCCTAGAGAAGGAGGCAGCATTTTTCCATGCTTCCTCGGAAACTGTGGCCTGGCTTTCTGTTGCAAGATAAACAAAGAAAAATAATAGAAAGTCAAGGAACAGCTGGGCCTGGAGATGTAGTTCGGTGGTTAAGTACTTGACTAGCTTGTACAAGTACTTGAGTTTGCTCCTCAGCATAGAAAAGCAAGTTGAAACGGAACAGAACTAGCTGCAGGGCAAAGAGAGCACTGAAAACCGGGAGAGAGCTCCCCTCAGCAGAGCTGGGCACATCCTGCCATTTCTTTCCTCCATCCTACTTCCTGACTGGAATTGCTCACAGAAGAAAAGGCCCCTGCTCTCCTAGGGCAGCCTCGACTAAGAACTGGAAATCCCGCAGGTCCATTTTGTCAGCCCCACAAATGAAGAGGCAGAAGAAGGAGGTCAGATGATCAGAAATGAGACAATGTTATGAAGCTAGCACCGGCTCCTGTTAATAAAGCACCTACTATGTGCCAGCCCTGTGTCAGACTTTGCACCTTAGGAATTATCATATTAATGATGTAATAATATCTCATTATACTGTATGTAATGATATAATATTACTATAATTAATTCAGGAAACTAGATCTCAGAAACATTGATGCTTTGTCTGAGATGTCCAGACTTGAAAATAATTGTATCTAGGCTATGGACAGCACTGGATGCTCTTAGGGAGGGCCCAGGTTCTATTTCCAACACCTACAGAGCAGCTCTACAGTACCTGGACCTCCAGTTCCAGGGATTCTTATGCCCCCTTCTGGCCTCGTGCATACCAGCAACACATATAGTGTACACATAAACATACAGGCAAAATATTCATATGCATAAAACAAACTAGATAAATCAAAAAAAGAGTCTTTCAGAAAAAGAATCATGGCTCATATCCATCACATGTTACTTAGGTATCAAACACTGTTTTGACCCTGGATGGGTCTCTCATTGTACCCCTAAAGGACTGGGTAACTTACTCACAAAGTCACACGGTAAAGCACACTAGCACTTTTTGTCTGTGCCACCCTGTTTCCTGGTGGTAGAAGAAATAACTCAGTTCTACTGCATGACAGCCTAATAGGGACCCTCCATGACAGAAAAGACTGGCCTTGACCAGAGTCCTCCAGGGGAAGGAAACAGCACCAGACAATCTGGCTACACAGCCAGGGACAGTCCAGCTTCGAGCTCCTCACAGATGACTCAGGGCACGCCCACACATCTGTACTGAAGCCACGCCTCAGCTGTCATGGAGTCCCACCACGACAATGCCTCTTATTAAGAACTGTGTATGTGTGGGGAGGGGGGAGGGGGAGACTTGTGCACATGAGTGCTGTAACCCTGGAGGCCAGAAGAGGACACCAGATTCCCTGGACTTGGAGTTTCAGGTAGTTGTGAGCCACCCAAGGTGGGTTCTGGGAACTAAACTTGGGTCCTTTAGGAGAGCACCAAGCACCGCCTGAAATGCCTTTCCTCCCGCCCAAGCAAAGCAAGATCTCACCAAGCCACATAAGCACTAGCACTTTACACCATTGCTTCTCTCACGAACTAGGAGAGAGGCCTTTCCGCAAAAGCTAGACTAGTCTACTCCCTCTTCAAATGTCAAAAACTGGGTAAAAAGACTTTCCTGGAGCAGTGGCCACTCTTGGCCCATAAGGAGAGGAGTACTTCATCACTGCCGTGGCTTGCTGATCACTTCTTGATCATCACTATGCATACCGTTCCTGCGTGTACCAGTGAACATCCAACACTGCCTCTCTCCCCGACTCCGACCACCTCCGCGGGCAGGCTCCTGCCCAGGGGACTGACACAATCTCTGAGCCAAAGTCTTGGTCAGCAAATTTCATGTTCCCCAGACACTCCCTCAGTGGCATGGCAGGAACTAACTGCCTAGCTGCTTCGCAAATCTGAGGTAAAGATTTCCCTGTTTCAAGATCAGAATTCAAACGCCTGTCCGGCTTATCCAAAACGGCTAGTTCCAAGAAAGAAGAATGGGTTTCCTTTTTGAAATAAGTGCCTAACTTTCCATTTACCCACATCAACTTAGAACTCTAACTGCTCTCATATGCGCAGAAATACCTCATCTACAAATCTGTCTATCCATGGAAATCCTACGGGCGGCTCAAAGATGCCCTTGGCAGCAATCTGCGCTCCAGCTGGGGTCTGCATCTCTAGTCACTGTCTGGGGCAACCAACTTCTCTAGCTTTGTTTCCACTGCTTCCTTCAGAGAAGACCAATCATCCAGCCACTGAAGAAGAAACATACTCAGGGCCAAGCTGGAGAGCAAGCCCTAGGCCCCATGGGCAGGGAAATGTCCACTTCCGGATGCGCGAGTGGAAGGGCTTTGCTTACTTGAGTTGGGATGCTTGATCTGCCGTAACGTTCTCAGGACCTTGTGCATGTCCTTAATGCTGGTGTCTTTTTGGCTGTACAAAAGAAGCCTCTGGGCGTCTGAGAACAGGCGAGACACACTGTGAAGGGAACAAAAAGAAGTAGAAATGGCCTGGATTAGGCCAGCTGTCTCTCCCCAGCCAGGCCTCCCCTACTCCCTAGCCATCACTCCATCCTCCAGGGTGAGCTCACAAGTAGATGCACAAATGAGTAAGAGCGAGCATACATGTGTGTATATGTACACACACACACACACACACACACACACCAAGGCTACTGGCCATAATAAGCCTACTGGCCATAATAAGCCCAATGCCTATACCCCAAGACACACTTAATGAATCCTAAAACGTTTATTAAAAATATGGATTAGAAACATATATAACAAGAATGCATAGACAGTAATGAATTTGTCCTTGATCATATGCATCTGATAACAGTCTCATATGTTTCAATATTTTTGTTATGCAATGTGGCCCTGCCTGTCCCAACTGCAGCACCATCACCAGCCCATCCTACAGTCCCTGGTCCACTCTAATTCTGTGACTCTGCATATCTGGGGGATCCTCAGCCTCTCATCTGGAAGACACATATTCTATTCAGCATCCTAGCGTTTGAGCCAGGAGCCAGGAACACAGACACTAAGAAAGCACCATCATGCTCACGGGCCGCTCCCCAACTCAGGGACAGAAAAACCTGTCAACAGCAATGACACGGCAGTCATTTCAGGGGTCAGAGCAATGACCTGAGAGCAGAGGACAGGGCACTCTTGCCCTGGGCTCTGAGCTGCTGGAGAAGCCAGACTCTTCTGTGAAGTGGCCCTGGCTCCTAGAAGTGTCCATTCCAGAGGGACAGTAGATGGTCTGAGGGAGTAGGTGAGATGGAGCTTGCTGTGTCTCCCAAAGGCACTGACTCTGAGTAGACAGCTTTCGATCCCATAATCACAGTGACTCCTAAATCCTGGTGGCAGTTCCCCCTTCATTCATTCTGCAGACTTCTCTAGCAAACCTCTCCAAGAACGAAAGGATAAGTGTTAACTGGCAAGTTTGGGAAAGAAAACCTGATCTGGTACTTACATGGACTTGTTAAAGTTTCCAACAACGCCGGGAGCCTCTCCGGGAGTTGGATAACGGAAGCAGGGGTTATTGGCATTACAGATAATCCCCTGTACCCAGGGCAGGGTTCCTGCAGACGGCATGGCTTTATTTGGAAAGTGGCCTGTTGAAATCGAGAAGAAAGCATAGAGAAGGCATTAGACCTGCCAAGTGATTTTCTTTTTAACACAAGCCTCTTACATCTGTCTGTCTCATTCACCGTGTCCCAGATTTATTAATGTTATTTATACGAGTGTTCTGCCCGATGCATGTATGTGCCTGGTATCCATGGAGGCCAAAAGAGGTCTGTAACTCCCCTGGAACTGAAGTTACAGACCACCGTGAGCCACTCTGGTGGATGCTGGGCACTGAACTCAAGACCTCTGGAAGAGCATGCAGCCAGTGCTCTTAACTGCTGAGCCATCTCTCCAGCCCCTCAGCATGTCCTAGAGGGCCTGCTTCTTCTGAAACAGTTAGGAATCTGAACCCAAGTAAAGATGACCATGGTTCTATTTGGCATCATCTGTAGATTGGGATTCATGATACCAACCTTGGGAATGTAGTAAATGGGGTACATCAGATCATGGCAAGCAGTAAGTGCTTGGCCCCCATTTGCTCAATCCCTACCATGAGCCTCATCTCTAAGAAACACAGAAGGATCTGGGCAGTGACCTAATGCTGCTCCCTCACACTGTAGCTGATGAAGAACTCAACTCAACAAGAGATGCACATGGCTGCGGGTAGAAACTTCATCTCCAGGATCCCAGCCCATGTCTCTCCCTTCCAGCTGTAGCCTTCACCATCACCTCACTCTTCTCAGACTCCTCTTGTACCTGTCTTCATCTGGCAAACGTTGGTCAGCTCCACTTCCTCCAACAGCCCAAAGCTTCACTAACAGCACCTCAAAATCATGCTCATGTGGGACAGAAGTCAACTGCCAAACTATATCCGTTTTCCTGTTCCTTTCTCACTCATTGATAAAATGAGGCCCCCTCCACCAGGCCACTCCTCAGCACTTTCCCTATATTTAGTAGTTTCTTACAAACAATGACGGGCATGTGTGGGTGAGGTCAGAGCCTTCAAAGCACAGATAGGTTTGTAGCAAGGATCTACAAATATTGCTTATGGGAATCAAGATAAATGTTGTGCTGCATCAGGGGTTGTTACTCCAGGAGCCTGTTCATGTTGAGGCAAAAAGGTATTGGCTCCGGCTCTCCTCATATGCTCAATGTTATCTGAAGATCTGGCAAGCATTAAGTACCACAGCTCCGGGTAATGACTTGCTGGTATCATTACAGAGTCTGGAGACAGACCGGTGGAGATTTACACCTCCGTCCCTGCCATGTGCACTGCACAGTCAAGCCAATCTCCAAGCCAATCTCCAGCACCTTCTTTTCTCGCCTTGTAAAATGCTGATCACAGTGCAAGTGGTGTTCTGTGAGCTCCTATCAGTAAAGCAGCTTGTGATTCTATTTGTATTTTTATGAGACGAAGTTTCTCTCTGTAGCCCAGGCTGGCTTAGAAGGCCGAGTACTTTTACAGAGGGTCCAGCAAAGGTAAACACTCATGAATCATCCAATTAGAACTTCTAAGGTATCGTGTCGTGCTGCATCGTGTAGCTCGACATTGTGTAGTGTACCATTGTGTAGTGTGGTATTATCTAGGGTGCCATTGTGTAGTGTGGTATTGTCTAGTTTGCCATTGTGTAGCGTGGTATTGTCTAGTGCACCATTATGTAGTGTGTTATTGCATAATGTGTCACTGGGTAGTGTGGTATTGTGTAGTGTGCTCCCCCCTGTCCATAGGGAACAGGAGGCTCTTTCCATCTCACAACTCTCAGCTTCCTTCAAAGACAGTTTCTCTTCATCCTTTTTTTTTTCAAGTAAATATGCCAACAGAGACTCCCCAAAACTAGACCAAAGGCTGAGATGCACCTCACTTTATATATCAGTACTGGGAAATGTTCAATCTTTTAACACTTCTATCCCTATTCCAACCAAAGGCAACAAGGAAGGGTGTGACAAGATCTGGTCCCCATGGGCAGTCCCTGTAGGGACTCTGGCCTGTTGAATGTTTGCTCAGCTAATCTCTTTATCTCCCTGTTAACAGTTCAAGGAAAACCAAACAAGGCCCCTTGCCTAATGAGCTGCTGCTCTTCATTCAGCGGAGACTTACATAACCCAACCAAGAACTCCAAGGACCACAGGATTCTCCTCTTTCAAATTGTAGAGATACTAGCCCTAAGGACAGGAGAGTGTGGGTCAAAGGCAGAGATGATGAAGACATTTCAACCTTTCCTTCCACTGGGCAAGCAAAAACCCTTCCTTGGACGCTGCAGCCCCTCCTATGGGCAACAGCATGGTGGACGGTTAGACACTGGGTGTCCAGAACACCAGTCAAATAATGTAGTGGACATCAAAGAGCCAGAGGCCTCATGAGGACCTTGAGGACTCTGACATGAACTACAAAGATTTACAGAGAAGAATTCCGCACTAGTCCTTTGTTCCCAGAGTAGAAGACTATATCAGAAAGCTTCACCTTAGCTTCCTGCTCTGCTGTTCTAACGAAATCAGAATGTCCAAGGAAATGTATCTGAGGCATCTGGGTATAACCTGAATATACAGGATGTCTATTAGCAAACTAGTATGTAAGTGCCTGCCATTACAAGTTATGAAGAGATGGGAAGGTGACCAAGAAACGCACCTCAGTTTCTGTCTTGGAAGAACACAATCTTCTAAGCCCATGGGCCTGTTGGAGCTGATGAGTGGTAAGAAAATTGTGTGGGAAAGAAAACTTTTGGTCTCAGCAGAAACTCCTACACAAATACTAATTCTTTGGGCCTTTCTAAACTGTTGCTCCATCCACCCACCGAGCACAGGCAGACTGTAAAATGGTCATTCTGGCAACAGCAATGCAAATTGGCTCTTGCTGCTCTCTTTTAGGGAGAAGCTAAAATCACTTGCTCATGGTGACACGCCATGTGTCACCATGAGCAAGCGGAGACTGTGGAAGAAGCCAGGAGTTAAGCCATAGAACTGTCTCTAGCCACCACTGGGTTTAGTGCTCGCTGTCAAGACTACTTTCAAAACACGTTAAGTGAGAGAGACAGGCAGGCAGCATGAACTTTACTCCACCTCTACTGGATATGTAAGTTTGTAACAAGTCATTATAGATGAGTGAGCCCCAATTTAGCTGCCAGGAAATTAAAGCAAATGCTAATAAAGTCTACTATACAAGACTGGTGAGAACAAAATGAAACGTTACAGTACGTAACTGGGATGTTCCACACAAAGGCCGCATGTGCTCTAAGAGTTGGGAGGGTGGCTCAGTGGTTAAGCCTACAAAGTACTCTTACAGAGAACTTGAGTTAGGTTCCCAGAACTCACATCAGCTAGCTCAAAACTACCTGTAACTCCATCTTCAGGGGCTCTGACACCTCCGGTCTTCTCAGGCACCTACTCAGGTGTATATACCCCGAGACAGATATGCATACTTTCTTTAGAAAGTATGGGTTCCAATAGATGTTCCACGATTTTCAACCATGGGATTAAAAGACAACGCAAGCAAAAGGACCACAAAAGGGAACCAGACACTGGCATTTGAAACATTACTATACGGTGATTCTTAACCATCACTTTCTGACTTTAAGGCTATTTTATTATCATGATTAAAAAAAACAGTTAAGATTATTATCATTACTGTCATCATCATTTAGCTGGGACTACAAATATCTCCAGAGTTCATACCCTAACAAACAAACAAAACAAAAAGCAAAGGCCAGATTTCCTGTCCGAGCTATTTGTGGTGTTTCCCTGAAGACAGTATCTTTGAAAAGGTTCAGTTGAGAGTACATTCACTCTGGGTTTCGATGGCCATCACTGAGTCTCAGGCGTGGTCCACAGATACTCACACTCATGTTGTTCGTAGGGTGGGTAGCTCAGGCGGACAGAGATCAGGATCAGGAAGATAAAGAGAGGCCAGGCCACTTCCAGTAGCAGCTGACACTGAACAGAAAAAAAAAAAAGACACAATAGCGTGAATTTTACAAGATAACATGGTAACCAACTGCTACTGGACTCTGAGAAACCCACAGAGAAATTCAGCCATTGACTGACTTCTGGCGCTTCCTTCACTCTCCCAACTTTAATTGCATTGAATTGTGTGTGGTATCCTTTAACATCCCATTCCGAACCCATGTCTTTAAGGCAGGAGAAATGATTTCTCCCTGCCTCTTCAGGTTCCCTTCTACTCAGGCTTCAAGACTCAACCATGATACTTTCTGCCTGAGCTAGGAAGCCCTTCTCCTGTGCCCTCACCCCTACAAACCTGAACAGTTCCTCTGTCAATCTCCCGAGCCCTAGAGATGTTCTGCTGGCTCCCACATAGCACCCTCGACATCTATTTCAATGGGGACACATTTCATTGTAGAATACAGTCTTATAAACTATTGCTTGTCATGGTCTCTTGATATTCCCTTCTATGAAGAGATCAGAAGTAAACCCTCCCTGGATAACTGGTATTTTGGAGATTTAGGGGCATTTCGGTTTTTTGTTTTGGTTTTGTTTTGTTGTTTATTTTTTAAACCTTGTTTGTTTTCCTGGCTTAAATAAGTAACTTTGAATTTTCTAAGAGCTTTGGTATGGCTTCACGTCAAGCTCACTTTTGAATCTTGGGGAGGAAGGAACTGAAACCAGATGGGTAGCTGTGAATGTTCCAGAACAAAAACATTAAGTTTTTATGCTTTCTTGTGTTCTTTTAATTTTTCCATAATGAACCCCTGCTACCACAAACTATAAAGAATAGTTTACACAAAAAGCACATTCAGATAGAAAACAGCAAGGAACATGGAAGAAAAGACACAATCTTACTGAAGATGTCTATAAACAATCCCAAAGAAACAGCAAAACCTCTGCGTTTGCCAACAACACTCGGCCTCTTCTCTTTTCCTTCACAGAAAATGTATTTCTTACTCCTTTGGGAGAGGGTGATGGACACAGACTGCATATCATGACACCATACAGCTTTTATCGTCCGTTACACCTCTGTAAACTGGGCAGGGGTGGGGTGGGGGATGACTTCCTACCAGAGAACACAGCCCCGGATTCCCTGAACACGGAAAACAACTTCTCCTCCAGTAAGGCTGGAGCCCTTCCTCTGAGATCCAGATACACTGTGCCTTTATCAGTCCATGGCACAAGAGCTGTGTTTACACACGAGCTTCTCCCCTCCGTTACTATGTTCTCAGTAAGTCTGCAACACGGTTAGGGGCTAAACATGACACAGTAAGCACATATTGGGTAAGAGAGTGAACTGAAGCTTTCAAAACCTGAAAGATGGTAACAAAAATCAACTGATCCCTCTGGGAAAGAAGTTTAGCAATGTGCATCAAAAAGCACATTTACCCCTTTGACCAACTATAATCTTCCTGGGAATTCCTCTGAAGGAGTCAAGTTTGAAAAAAATAAAAAAAGCAACCCAACCCCCAAAAGCTGTATACATGATTTGAAGTGCTATAACTGTAAAGTGTTATAAACAAATAACTTAATCATACAGCAAAGGAGAAATGGTTACATAAGCATATACCTAATGGGCAATAATATATTACGTGGTTATTATAGCAACATTTATGAAACACAGCTTTCACTAACCAAGAACACAGGGCACAGAACCCAATACATTCTAAGCCTGCATCTTTATAAAACCAGTCACACATATTACTAAGCAAACATAGAAATAAAGCTTTTAATAATGGCATGGCTGTGGATGAATTAAAGAATAATGAACCCTGAAAGGTGTAAAATTGAACAGAGAATATACAAGAAGTCATTCATCTCGAGGCTCTGAAGCCACTATTTCAACTAACAGGATAAACTGGAGCTATCACTTTTGGAGAACCCAATACGTACTGGGCTCATTTTACACAGCTAACTTCTCTTAATCCTCAGAACATCACTGTGGGCACGGAACCCTTATTCTTCCCATTTTACACTGAAAAGTCTACTGCTTAAAGAAGAGCCAGCCACAGCACTAGTCAGAAGCAGAGCTGAGACCAAAGGCCAGTTGTGCTTGATTCCAGAGGTCACATGAAATTCTATTTGACAATGACAGGTATCTCCAGTAGGAAACAATAAAATCTCCCTACACAGCGTGACTGGAAATGTCTACAGGTGCCACAGACACAAGATAAACTAACACCCTGTAGACAGACAACAGTTATAGCTAATGCTGAACATCTACTATACACTTAGTGATTTTTGTGCCACTTCTGTTCCCAACAGTTCACGAAGGCTGCAATGATACTATTTTATAAGTGAAGGGTGGAGGACCAGAAAAAAATATGAGCCACTGGAACCCAAATCTTTATGCCTAAATCTGTGTGGTACCCGCCAGGCCACCTCGCATCACATATCTGACCCAGTAAAGCAAGCCTTGTGGTCTGGACACCTCTGTAGCCCCACACTTAGGACTACCAAGCAGCTTGTGGCCAGAGTGCGTTCATCCACTGAAAGAATGAGTGGATCGTACCCACAGCTCTGACAGCAAAGCACCAGAAGAAAATCTTATACATACTTTTCAGGAGGTGAAGGTAGAATTTGTAACCAGATCAGGGAAAGATATATGAAGTAAACTGACAGTGACAACAATGATAGCCAACTTGCACAACACAACACAACACACAACACACACACACTTACACACACACTTCATAGATGTCTTTTATAGTCAGACATCCAAATTGGAATTATTACTGTAATACTTTACATAAGAGGAAACTGGAGCTGACTAATAAATTGCCCAAGGATATTGGTTTATGGAAGAACTTAGATTCAAAGCCAATGTACTTAAGTCCACACCTCTCAGGCACTAAGCACATCGACTTCCTTTAGCCGCCTTTCCTCACCATGTAGAGCATGTAGACTCCTGACTTTTCAAAGCTTCTACTAAGCTCAGCACTAATATATATGTATAGATGGATGTATGGATGCACGGATGGACAGGTGGACGGATGGATGAAGACTCTGCACACGACATTCACACCCCCAACATCACGGAGCTCATGAAAGACACAGTTTAATCTTGCCTCTTTTTGTCTCTAAACATCAAACCTACTCCCAAGCTCAGAACACTCTACGTGTTGCCTCAGCCCCCTTTCCCTCTAAAAACTAGACTTGACTTCTCCGGGAACGCCACTCCGGATCTACTCGTCAAAGTCAGGCTTCTCCTCGTCTCTGACCTCACCATCTGTCCTAAGCATAAGGCGTGAATAGACAGCCTAGGGACAAAGATAGTGCTTGGACCATTAGAAGCTTCTACTGAAAACTCTTGTCCTTCATGGCTACACTAACTCTATCTTCCCACCATGCAGTGGTAGGCAATGGTAGGACATGTTTTCAAGAAGCGATGGTCGTCAAAGTCATGGCTGCCCCAGGGAACCCCAGAGCACACTGTGTATTCCCTTCTCCTCACTCTCCATCTCTAACCTCAGGATCAGGAACAAGCACTCCTGCCAGAGGACTTTTCAGCAAGACACCTTTGGCTTTGGGGGACAGCTAGTACATTGTTCTTAGCAGCAACACCCCTGCCCTCTACCTCTAGATCCCAGGAGCACAGGCACACTTGAGATTGAGATTGTGCCAACTGAAATGTCCCTGGGGGCGGGGGGTTGGGGGGCCTCAGTTGAGAGTTGCTGCTGTGAAGCTCCTGTAGATGATGCAGCATAAAACCAAGTTTAGCAGCTCTGCCGCCATCACGATGAGAGTCCATAAACACCAAACCATTTTTTCATTTTCATTTAGGGCGGTGCCAAACCACACGCACTACGGATGTTCACTGTCCCCCCCCCCCCCCGTGGATATTCACATTTAACTTTTGTTCCTGGTTGCAGAAGCGAATGCACTGCATCACGGTCACTACATGAGTGCACTTAGCTAACGAGCCTAAGGGTATAGCAGTGGTATCTTACCGTCAAGATTTATCCTTATTATTTCAAGGTTGGGGTGGTTCAAGAGCTATGTTTAAAGAACATAGAAAGATCAATGGAACAAAATTTGGCCCTGGGAAAAGATCTTCTGAATAATTGTAGTGAAAAAAAAAAACAAAAACAAAAATAAAAAAAAATATTATATGTCTGAAAGATGAAGTGACTGTTTCTTACACTGACCTAGAGATGCTGGAGTTTGATGGAGCGTAGACAAAGAGTCAGAGAGAACAGATGCCAAGAACAAAGAGAAGGAAATACGCTTTCTGTCTACAGCATGGTCACTAACCTAAGAAACACGGCAGGATTAAGCAAAACGCATTGAAAATGTGGTAAATAAATCAGAACTGACAGAAAGTCTTCTAACAACGCTGTTGCATGTACCTTTAATAGTTAGCTAAGGCAATACAATGTGGAGCAAATAAAGCCTATGACAGCCAGAACACTCATTTACCAAACAAACAAACAAACAAACAAAAACCTTAGATAATGTGTTGAATATTTTCAAAAGCTAAAGGGAAGTTAGACAACCAGTTCCCCAGACATCAGACTGCTCACCAAAGGAAGACTGGTGAGCTCTGGCAATACCAGGGAACTAACTCTACAGTTACTCCCTACTATCAACTTGACTGGATTAAGAAATATGGAGGAGCTGGGTGGTAGCAGCATACGCCTTTACTCCGAGCATTTGGGAGGCAGAGGCAGGTGGATCTCTATGAGTTCAAACCCCTATCTTGAAACCCTCTCCAAAAAAAGGGAGGAAATTAATGAGGCACACCTTTGAGTGTACCTGAGAGGATATTTCTAAAAGTTTTGACTGAGCAAGGAAGAGACCCACTCTAAATATGGGCGGTGGTGAAGTGAGCAAGAAGGGGAAGCCACTCATCCCTTGCAGCTCCCAGATGCAGAGGTTATGTGCCCAGCCATCTCACGCTCCCACTCTGACACCTTCCTTGCTGTGACAGGCTGTCCCTTCAAACTGCGAGCAAAATAAGCCACTCCTCCTGGGAGCCGCTTCTTGTCAGGTGTTTGAGGAGCTACTCAGGAATGAGAAAAGTTATACAGCAACCAACACTTGTCAAAGCACCAAATGAAAGACGCCAGAATATTTATTTTGCCTATATGGACAAGGCTTTATAAATGTCTCAAAAATAAGTAGGAAAGGAATTACTGCTTTACAGGTATGGAGTGATATAAAAATACAGATTTAATTTGACCTGTCCCTAATGCCACAGACTGCATCATATATGCAAAACCCGAAGTGAAATCCTAAAACCAAATCAGCTCAAAGCTGGAGGGAGGAACACTTAATAAACCAGGCCTAGCTCCCAGAACCGCAAAGCCACTCAGAACCTTCATAATGATTGTTAAAACTGGTCCCATCTTTTGAAAGGACATCTGGTCACACACTTCAAGGGCCACGTCACTTTGGCTTAGTATTCCTACTCCTGAGATCCTGGACTAAGGAACCAACACAACAAGGTAAGAAATGGCTGTATGCATAAAACCCTCAGAAGACTTCATTTGAAACACGAGGTGCAAACCAAGTGTTGCCAATAGGGTTTGAGCTCACAGACCTGTGCTGTCTGGTTCACATACAGCTAGCTCTCTAGGATGCTATTGACATCATTCCCCAATAGACTGACAACCAGAAGACCCCACACCTCTCCTACTAACTTTAACTTACTGGTGAAACAGATTTCACAGAATGACTGCAAAAATGAAGGTATAGTAGTGGATATAAAAGTACTTTTGAAGCGCTCAAGTACAGCCTCACATCAGAACTCATGACTATAAAGATTATTTACAAATATGAGAACACGCAAGGTAAGCCTTGCTAAGGAGCACAGTACATGAGTTGGAGTATGTGTGTACAGAATGACAAACGCATCCTGGCTTTTCCACCACTCCAGTTACCTCAGTATCAAAACCCAGAGAATGAGCCATATTAGCCATGCTGTGCCCACCCAAAGGGCTCCTTTCAGATATAAAATTAAACTCAACTGTTCGTCCTTAACTGGGTGATCTATCCTTCCAACTCATCTCCAGCCACTCTTAGTTCAGTGAGCCAGTGCCCCTGGCTTCTTTCTGTTCTCTCAGCCCAAATGAGCCCCTGATCTTTGCATGCTAACACCACGGCTACCATTCTGGGGCTCTAGGCTTCAATGCCATTAAGCACTTACTCGAGACTGACTACCACAGTTCACCTCTTTACTCCTAACACTTCTGGATGTTGTAATGATAACATTCTACATCCTCTCCCCTCAATAAACTCTATGCTCCATTGAGGACAGAGACAGAGCCTGTCTGGTTTATCACTACACATCCGGCCCAAGTAATGGATGCTCAGCAGACATTTATCTAAATGAAACAGCAAACAGGGGCTCGTCCTGCCTTTTTTCAACTCTAGAAGCGGAAACCAAAGCTCTAGAGAACACTGAGGCACGGGGCTGGCCAGGCTGGGATGAGAACCATGACCGAGGTTACGGAGCTGGGACTAAGGATAGGAAGAAAGGTCCCTGGATTTGGGAACAGAGAAAGGGAAGTTGAGTTCCCACACACTGTGACTGTCTCTAACTACTCAGGAAGCATGAGTCCTAACTGTTTCCACATTCATTCCAGACTCTCCTAACAGCAGTCCTTCAAGTTACTTAAGAGAATCTGCTGTTTCTTTTAAAAGCAAAGACGATAGAGTCCATTTGGCCACCTCACGTTGTCCCTTCTGTTTCATGGAGACCTTGGCCTTTGGATCCAGCCCAAAGCCAGAGGAAGATCCTGATATCCTGAAGTCCACCCCCTTTCCTGTCCCAAACACTGTTTGCATAGAATAACTGCTGCCCACACACAAGCTGACTGGTACTTTGGACCCAAACTGAGCTTTGGACCCTTTTGCAACTCAATTCAATGTATTCTTTGCCCAGTAGAAACACTGGAAAACCAACTCTGATTGATGGACCCCAGGAGTCTGCACGCTGAAAGGACAGAGCGGGTCTATAACGGTCATCTGAAAACAAGGACACAAGAGCAATGTTGTCTTTAGTGGCATTCTTAAGCTCTGAGCTTTTGCATACATACTCTTCCTAGTTCTCCTAGATGCTCCAAGACCTTCAAATAACAGACCAGCAATACGTTCACCACTCATCAGGCAAATTCTTATCAGACACATCGTAAGTACCAGCTTCTGTCCTAGGCTCTGGGCCATGGGTACAGATGCTCTTAGGACCAGGGGATCATGCAATGAATGTACAAGCACCATGGTTATCAAGGGGCTTCAAACTTTTCCTGCCCCCTTCATAATGGGCTTACTCTGTGAGTTAAGAAAGTGCCAAAGGCTCACACCAAGTTCCCGTCCCTAAAAAAACATAACTGGATAGATTAGACAGTAGTGACACCTTCTCAGCAGTAACTGAAGATAAAGCAAAGCCAACTTTTAAAGGCCTGGCCTGTAAGGATGCCGGGAGATAGGGTCTGACGTTACTTCAGAAGTGAGCCTGTGTCCATAAGAGAGCCCCAGCTCCAATAACTGTACAAGAGGCAGGCCCAGACCTTGGCAGCACCTGCTCTGCTCATGAAGTACCTGTAACTGGAAGTCAACTGCATTTCTTTCTGATTTCTCAAACTGGGTTTACTTTAGCAATCGGGAAGGGAGATGTCTCAGACAAGCTGTGTCCAAGGACTGTGTCCCTACTTCCCACTTCCACAAGAACTCTTCGGTAAATTGTGTCCCATTAAATCTGCCTATCTTCCTAATCCTAATAATTTTAAACTCGTTAGCATAACGCAAACGCAGCACTGAGCAAAAAGCAGGAAGATCAAATCCAATGGAGACTGGCTCAGAGGAGGCAATCCTGGCCCCCATCTGGTGTTCCTGAACCATGTGCTCCTGACTCCTTCTTGCCTGGGCACAGGAACCCATACCCTAGCACTCCCTTCTCCCTCCAGCTTGGTGCTAGCTACCATGTGGCTACAAAAGATTGGGAAAGGGAACAGACACTGAGAACCGGAGTGAGGAGGGCTCAGCCTCTGGCCCCAGATCAGCTTCTTCTTGACTGATCTAGAGGATCTTGCCTACCCCTTGTGCCTCAGTTTCCCCATCTGTAAAGTCTGGTATTTGGAGCAGGCTCTCTCGAGACCCACTTGTCATTGTTAAAGTGATGTTTCTTTCTGTGACTTATGAATGCGCCCATCAAAGCGGAAACATTCACTTCCCACCAGGTAGGAAACAGACCTACAGAGGAAAACGTAACAGACTTAGGAGCATGAGGACCTAGGAACAATCGTGAGGAGCAGGAGGTAGGTAAGAGAAAAGTCAGAAAAGTCAAGATGTGTTGATAGAGAATTTTCAAAAATTATACCACTAAAAGTGATATAAGGCTGGGTATGGAGGTACACACCTCAAATCCCAGCGCTAGGAAGGGGAGGCCAGAAGATCAGGAGTTCAAAGGCAGCCTTAGCTATATGGTGAGTTCCAGGTCAGCCTGGATACCTGAAACTTGGTCTCAAAAGGGCCAACAAATAAATGGCAGTCTAACACAGTAGTTATTCATTTAACATAGTCCAACATACAACTGCTGGCATCAGACTATTAGTAGTCAAACGCTAGCAGTGCAGACCTCTGGGAACTCCTTAGCCTCTCTGTACATCAAATCTGCTATCTGTACCATAAGGAGAAACTACCTCGTGACGTTTAAGAACAGCTAGTAGAACAACCCACTTTGTCGGCTATTTGGTTCAGCGGCAGAGCTCTGGTCTAGCATGCGCAAGGCCCTGTAGTCAACCTACAGCAATTATAAAACAAATACATAAATATCACATTATGTGCCTAGCTGATAGAAGCACATTCTAATTATCCTCTTTTATTATAACATAGCAATGTGCATTATATTTTGTCACTATTACTAGTGACAATGGACACATAGATTCTAGTCATTGCTCTCTCACTAGTGACCTTGAATTCAAAAATTCAAGTTCCTCGTTTGTAACATTAAAAGCTAATCAAAAACTCTTATAAAACTGGAATCAATCAATCTCAAGCTCAATCTCTCCTCTCTCTCTCTCTCTCTCTCTCTCCATTTCCCATCCCCCACATCATCATGTGTGTGTGTGTGTGTGTGTGTGTGTGCTCTCGAGCATGCGTGTTTTCTCATGAATATTCAAAGGATTATACCTGGGTTCCCCATGAAGACTTTAAACTTTCTGTGTTTCCATTTCAATGATCGTCTGAACAAATTCTGCTACTGAGAATTTACTGAGTTTACTTACTTTAGCATAAATTGTGCCACAAGCTGTCAAAGCTCAGGTTTATATTAGTGTATGCCACTGTATAACCATGCCAGCCTACTGATGAGACTGGACAAAAGGAAACCCAAATGGTATTAATGAATGCTGCCCAAGTAGAAACACAGGTGAAGAACTAAATCATCAATACAGAGTAATACAGACTGGCCAAATTCAAAATGGCCAGCATTGTATCATCTACCACCATATTTCACATGGCATCTTATAATTTGTATATTAGCTAAACAAAGTCAGTTTTCTTACTACACTTAAGGTAATAATACGAATTGCAATGTTTTTCTTCAGTTTAACTGCCTTGATTTGTAAATCTGTATGGAACCTATGGTTTTATCATCAGGGTTTAAATTAACTTTGACTTACGTACTTAAGTTGTTTTATAATAGAAACATCAGTGAACAAAAGAGGACCTCAGTGTGTTTGTTCTCTTATAGAAGATCTTCAAAAGTACTACTCTAGTTCAAAAAACACTAAATTAAACTCTCTTCAGGGTTCACTAAAGGTCTTTGGCTTTCAAAAGATTAGTTTGGTTAAAGATGGGTTGAACTTCATTAAGATAGCCAAATGAAGGAAGACGAATGTTTGTGATCCAAGAAAAAGTACAGGACAGGAAACAAGTTTACAAGTGAGCTTCAGAGACAGGTAGCTAAGCCAAGAGGGCAGGATGAGAAGACTCAGAATGGTCATCGTTCAGGGAACCACAGGGAAGGTTTACCTAAGCCTCAGGGAGCTCACCTTGCCCTAGAGCCTTCACAGTCTTCCACAGAAAAACAACATTCACCTACGAAGTAACGGTGGCTCTGTGGGAGTACTCAAAGAAAGACTGGCCCACAGAGGAAGTGGGTGGCTTAGATACCTCCACAGAAATGACAAGTCTCAGTTACTATATTCTTCTAGGCAATGTTGAAATCTCCAGGCACATCTCTAAGACCCGTTTTATTTTAGTACTTCACCTTACAGAAACACCGGGGCCTACAGAGAGTGCTTGTGGATGACTCCAAGTAGCTACCAGTAATTCAGCAAAAGGAGATAGTGGAGTGATGGGGGGGGGGGCGTTTTCTGCGAGGTTGCAGAGGTCAGAAACTAGAACAAACTCAAGCTATTATTTCTGCCTGACTGATCACCTTCCCTCCATGCTAAGCCACGAGATCACATCAGAGCCACGCGTCTCGAGTCCACAAGTGCCAGACTCATTCAATAACCACCATGTGAAAAACCAAGAGTACCCTTCCCTCCCTCTCTGATCCCCAGCCCGGCTCCATGGAGAGAATAAGCGAAAAGCCCCATAGAGAACCCACGCTTACTGTTTGTCTTCTTCGAAACGTCAAGTTCTTCCACAGCAGCAGCCTTAACTGAGGCCAGCAAGCCATGTTACCTCTGCCAGCACCCACAGCGACCTGTGCGTGTGGCTTGAGCGCCCTGGAGGAAGCAGCCAGAGCACAGAGCTGTGACTCCGTGGCTGGTCATTAACTGAAACATAAAACAAGAGAGAGAGAGAGCTGTCAATCACTGCTTTGAAGCCCTATGCCAGAGAAGAGTTGTGGCTCCAGCCCTCTCACCAGACACCTCTAACACCCTGGGTGGCTTGTCAAAAGGTCATGAGTCCTGGACTGCCAACCCCCAGAATCTCTTGCAGACAGAGCTTCCGGGAGGCCTGCTGGCTATAGGCCGGCAGCTCAATGCAATCAATGATCCTCATCACGTGAGTACCACTGAGGAGATCATTTAAGAATGAAGAACATGTTTATGATAATAGATTTGAGAGAGTAACTTTCCTTGGCCAAAACAGAGGTCAGACATGACATCGTAGAGTCTCAGAGGCCTGTCTGCCTTCCCTATGAGTGTGTGTGTGTGTGTGTGTGTGTGTGTGTGTGTGTATTCATTCATTCATTCTACCAAGAACCATGAGCAGCATTTATAAATTCTCCCTTATCCCTGGAGTGACTCGTGATATTCTCTAACGTTCGCTACAGACGATGTTTTCATCTGGCCACAAAGCTGGGCCCTTCAAGGATAAATGGCATCCTTGGCCGGCCTGGCAGTTTCCCCAGGTGTAAAGCCGAGGATTGTCTTAGATGGCTGTGAGTAAGCACCACAGCAAGTAAGTACCACGGACACTTGGCTGCCATGGGAGATGGACAAAGCTAGTGTTGTGTCTCTGCGGAAAGAAATCAGTATCCCACAGAGAAGACAGCCTGCCTGCCAAGGCCTGATCGCAGCAGGGCATCTGTGCACATGGCAGACTCCTAAGGTTGGGACATATGGAGCACACTTCTGGACTTGCTCTACCTACACCTGAACATGTGGCCTCTTCACGCCTACACGGATGTCTCAAAGGTCTCCCTGGGAGACTGTTCACCATCCTAAAGATTTTCACAAAGAGGTCGTACAACAGTCTTTGTCCTCCTTGCCCAGTGACCTTGTTACCTACTACCCAGCTGTATTTATTCAATGCTGGAAAACTTCCAAAGACCAAAGCAAGCTAAGGAATAGGGGGAAACTGGAAAGTGTCAGAAGGAAGAGGGACACTCAGGTTATTAAAACCGGGACCAAGCAATGGTTGCTAGACATAAACCCTCCCTCAGCAGAAACCATAGCTATGAAATGACCCCTAGTCGTGACTGTGGTGTCTAGTAGCCTTCTATTGTAGATCGGTAGAATGATCAGGGTGAAATGCCAAGAGACAAAACCAAAAACTACACTCAAAACCCTTGACCTCAATCAATGCCCAGGAGGATTCTGATAGGATTTTAGGTCCCTGTGTTCTCTAATACAAGAGGACGAGATTAAAAATTTCTAGGAAAGAAAGAAGAAGAAACGCAAAACAGTATGTTCAGAAAAAAATGGATGCCCTATAATGGCTAATTCTAGCTCATTTATTAGTGATGTAATACATCAGAAATTCTATGATAGTCAAACCCCAAAGCCTTCTTCTTTCTTGTTATGCAGCAAACCCACAGTTCCTTACTGCAAAAACAAGATGACTTAGGCCAATAGCAAGAGGAAGACCTAGCCAGGACCATTTGGCTTGCAGTTCCCTGCTGAGAGATGCCAACTAGACTCAGAGCACTGACAGAGAGGTGACCAAACTGTGTTTAAGTGGCACTTAAAATATTAAAGAATTATTAACCGGATTTTTCTCCAGTTAAAACCACTCTCCAGGAATCACTTAGCTGATTTATAGGGTGCAGAAATTTTCTCAGAGCCCACTGTAAAATGGAAGAAAGGCTAGAATACAATCAATGCACTGTAACCAAAGGGAAACAAGGCCTCAGAATGAAGCCTGGTAGGCACTAACCCCCAGATGCCCAACTGGGATCCCAGGACAAGACTTATGGTCTCTTGAGCAGCAAGTTCCACATTCCGACAGGGGGCAGTGGCATCTACCTTGTATGGTATTCTGCAGTATTAAATGAGGTTATAGAAATAAACTCAGAATGCTGCGCAAGGGCATAATGCAGATGACAAAGAAACCCAGGTCCCGATCTCCCACCCGCACTCTCAGCTGTACTGTTGCCGGGATCCTCCAGCAGAGGAATGGTGGCTTATCTAAAGAGGACATTCTGTTATTTCTCATTTCTCAAAGTGAGGGGTGGAGTGAGTAAAGTAAGAAAGACAAGCTCTGAATAGCTTAGGGCTGCTCTCTGAGGCCAAATCCATATCTGGAATTGTTTCCTAACTCCTGGGCAGAGATGTTCGGGGAAATAAAAAACAGAGCCCCACACAGTGCTTAGGAGATGAGAGAAGAGAATACAGCCCTGCAGAGCGCCCTTGGGATGAGAAAGAAAAACCGGGTTTTCTTGGAGAACATTTTCCTAGAAGTTGATGAGTTTCTGAGTCTCTGAAACTCATCAGTTTTGGACTCCAGGCTCCCCAGGGACACAGTACAGATGTCCTGAGACTAGAGTTAAAGTTCTTCTCTGGCTGTGAAAAATGGAAACCGGTGAAACTGCAGCCCACCCCTGCTGGACAGCTGCATAATTCTCACCTATACCTCTGTCTCTGAACACAGAGATCCCTGCAGAGGGCAACATTACCCACGTGAGAGGAAATGCCTGAGTCCTTCTACCCAGGTAACAAAAGCCAATGGGACATTTCCACATCAGTTTTCCAAGGAAGTGAACCAACAAACGGCCCAGGGGGAAAGGCAGTCCTGGGCACTGGATTTCTCAATGTTTTGAAGTATAATAGCACACTTGTTCCTGCCCCTATGTGAATTTCCAGGCACTGGCTGGAAGCAATCCCACTCTAGAATCTTCACCAATTAAGAGCCTGCTCTTGTCTGGAACCTCCATGACTAGAGAAGCAACTCCAAATTGGCGTCCTTGGCTGCAGGCTCTCCCCATTCTCCTCCCTTGGACACAAGAGCACCTGAACTATGTGACTAAAACTAAGTATCTACACATGGTACTTGCCTTCCACCACCACCCTGGATAGAATCCTCACTCAACTTCCCTGGTGGGCATCCAGCAACTATCACCTCCTCTCACCTACTCATGCTAGTGACATGCTGCACTCACTCTCTCTTATGCCTAGGATGACACTGTCCTGTTCCTTTGCCCAGAACAACACTTCCTCCAGAACTGTGAGCCTACCTAATTCCTCCACAAGTCTGGGCCTCCACAGAGCTGCTACTAGCTCCAGAATCCTTCCTGGTCACCTCCACCAATGTCTGAATGAGCAGATTTTCTGCAGTACTTTCCCTTCACGGTCTGTCCCCTTCTGAGTTGGGACAGCAGTATCTCCGGCAAACAAATAAATCAGTACCAGCTTGTTGGGAGCACTTAGGGGATATGGCCTCAATTACATTTTTAAAAGATGGCCATGAAAAACAGGGTCTCAGAATTCAAGGGTGATGGCATTCTTGGGCCTGTGGTAACTAATTTCTCAAGCCTGATTAACTGATTCAGGCAATTTGTCCCTAGGGAGGGAGCCCTGTGTTCAGTTGCTTCTACAGCAAGCTCAAGAGAGTCACAAAGGACTGCAAAGCTTCCCTGGTGACTCCTCAGGCATCCTGGGAAGCTTAAGTGAATCTAAGTCTACTTTGCATAAACATCAGGTTTAGCCAGGGACCTCATAGACCTCCCCAAACCACTGGGGTCATGGAACTGGCTGTCTGCCAAGCTTCATGTTCAATTCCTTGGAGCAATCTCTCCGATTCTCGGCATTAGTCTCACTTATCAATCTGGTAATTTCCACCTCCCAGCCTTGGTTTGTGCAAGACAGATCTGGATGAAGTGACTGCTCTAATCTTCCACCAATTTGTTTAGCAATTTTTACTTCAAGCGCGCCACTGGCATTTGGAAGTTTTTAAGAGTCCACAGAAGATGGAAAGTCTGCTAAAACACAACCATCCTGAATATGCAAAGATGCTTACACCAGTACTTATAGGAAAATGTAAATTAAAAACACAATAAGATATCATTATACACACACACACACACACACACACACACACTAAACCTAAAGAACAACCTACACTGACTTCAGGAACATAAGTTACAAGAGCCACTTTGGAAAAATGTGGTAGCTTCTTATAAAGTTATACATTCAGTTATGAAATGATCTGGTCGTTCTCACCCCATTTTACCCAAAGGAAGCAAAAGGCAAAGTCCACATAGGGACATTTGCAAATGGTTATAGAGGCCTTCTGCAGACAAGCGGGTTGAAAACAACCAAATGTCCATCAACAAGTGAATAAACAAAAATGGAGTATTACTGAGCAATAAAAATGTCCCCAGCACTGACACACGCAACGACACACACCAATCTCAACAGCTGTGTGCCTAGTGAAATAAAGCAGACACAGGAGACAACTCTATAACATCTGAGTTGTATTAAGTACTATGAAAAACAAAACAAAACGAGAAAGCCTAGAAACAGGTTATCAAAGGTTATAGGTGAGAGAAGAAAAGTCCACAAAGGAGCATGTATGACTCGATATTGGGAAGGTAGTTGGAGGTACACCAACTGTATACTTTAGAAGGGTAAATTTTACAGAATGTAAATCATACATCAACAAACCTAACACCAAACAGTCTTCTTCTATTATAATACCTAACAGACCCTAAGAGTCCAACTATGCCTTAGACCTAAGGATTGCATACTATAAGGCTTGATTATGCTAGGATTCCCCCAGAGGGGGTAAGGTAGGTAAATATGAGATCATTACTTAGTAATTAAGCCAAACAACTTTATCCTCAACTCTGCCAGGCTCCCATTACCCACAACAAGCATCTAGTGGGCACCTACCACAAGTGACGTGCTGCTCCAGACCCTTACGATTCAGTGGAGTGTAAGAAAGGCATAGATCCTATTCTCGGGAGCCATCATTTTAGCAGAGAAAAGTGGGAAACGGCCACAGGAGAGGAGGAGGCTCCCTCGCATGAAACACCTCTAGAAGGAAGAAGGAAGAGGCTGGGCCAACCTAAGGTAGGCTACCCACCAGCCAGCATCAGGGATCCTTTTCACACATCCCTGAAGCAAACTGGAAAGCCAGGCAGACTCTGACACTAGCAAAAGAAACACACATGCACACTCAAGTGCAAAGGGGTGGGGCGAGGAAAGAGGGAGGAGAGGGAGGGAGAGGAGAGAAGGGAGGGAGGGAGGGAGGGGAGAGGAGAAGAGGGAGGGGAAGAAGTTCTTAGGAAACTTGGTGGGAAGGGAAAATGATGGTCCTAGTAACTTAGCACTCTGCTTACCACTCTCTTCCTGACCAGGTCATTTTGACATTTTGAACCTGACAAATGTGTCTCAAAGAGAGATGAGAAGTGAGACAAGAGACCTACTGAAAACAGAAGGAAGAAACATAATAAAGGTAAAGTGGAAGAATTTATTCCCCCTTTAGTCAGCATAGTAGAAAAAAAAACAAAAACAAAAACCCAGGAACCTCTTCCCCAGACTACCTCTACCCTGAAGCATTTAGTCTGTTGACAGAAATGTAGGACAGGGCCTGGCAGTGGTGGCATCACCTTTATTCCCAGCGTCAGGAGGCAGAGGCAGGCAGATCTCTGTGTTCAAGGCCAACCTGGTCTACAATGCAAGTTCCAGGGCAGCCGGGGCTACACAGAGAGACCCTGTGAGTAAGTGAGAGAGAAACCACAGCTGTATGGGAACAAAAGGTTAGGCCTGTCGGGTCATGTTCCTTCCTGAAGGAATACAACCAGGACTCCAGTGTTAGGCTGCATGACAGAGAGTCACTCAACCCATGACTAGCAATACCTTAGACAGTGCCTGTTTCCCAACAGCAAAAGTCCTCAAGCAGTGATCAGGTAAGTGTCATGTCTCACTGGAACTGAGAAGTTGGTCTTTCTGGACAGGAACGGAGTGGGAGCTCCAAGTCTGTGTTGCATATGATAGCTGTACTTGAAGACCAAGTGCCTAGGGGTTTAGGAAATCTCTCCCATCCCACCATACTCTCCTGCCGTCTTACAGGTTGAGATGTTGAGGACCCCCAGAGGCAACTCTCTTGCCTACACTTAGGAGCTGGCACCCAGGTGGCTCTTAAATGACTTTTTTGAGAACAGTCACATGCCTCTTCCTAGTAAGCCGTTTCTCTTACGACTCTATTTATTCCTCTGAATGCATTTCCCTTCCCTGTTTGTTCCATCTAAATAGTTCAGAAACTTAGCATGCACACCCAGCAGCTAATTTTCATGTTCAAACAGCAAGGCTTATATGACAGCTACTCTTGAAAACTTTCAATAAATAAATATATATGTCTCTCTCTATGCACGTGTGTAAGCTCTGCTTTCTTAAGACAAAAGATTTCCAGTTAGCACAAACCAGAGGCAAAGTGAAATTGCTGACCATAGCTGCAGGTAGCTGCAGGCATGTCTTAATACAACTGTCTGTAGATTTCTTTTTCTTAGGGGAGGTAAAAAACAGCCAAAGAAAAACTGCCTATCTGTGGGGTTTCCTATCACTAAATGACGAGGCAGTAAACTACAAAGCGCAAAATAGGTCAAACTATAGCCGATATGGCAAAGATGCTGGGCTCAATTGATTTCATATTCATGAGATACTGATGCAAAAACAAGAACAACAGATGAGGCTCCTGCCTCATCCCCAGAGGATTGTGCAAGGTCCTGAAATATCAGGGATGAAACCTGTAAGCCCAACAGAATACGCTTGCTATAGAAAAGGCCTGCTCTCCAATGGCCTGCTCTCCAATAGCCTCTAGGAGCCTATGTCTCTGGATCAGTAGCCATGTTCAGGGAGAAGCCTGATGAGGTTACTAAAGGCCAGGAGACCAGGCTGGCATAGACTCAATGCATCCATGATTTCAGACCAGACGGGCTGCTGTGGGGTGGGAGGGATGGTGAGACATCCTATAAATTCTCCAAGGCTGGCCCACCAGCTTCATACATGTCTGAAGCTAAGCTGACTGCCTTGATGCAGCTTTCCAGGCCTCCAGTCACACAGGCTCACTACCCAGAAGTCATCCTTTCTTAGTGGTCCCTTCAATGCGCCCTTATTCAAACCAGCAAGCGGGCATTCAGATATCCCAGAAATGACGTCACTACCTGAAGATAATAATCTTAGAAATTTGTAAACATTAAAAAGGGCAAGAGATCTTCAAGACAAAAAAAATTAGCCTCAAATGAATTGATCCTGTCACTCCAGAAGAACATCACCATTTCAGAAGAGGCTAAGCTAAGAACAGCCCAACTAAAACCTACAGAAGCTGCGGATGCTATGATTCCCAACAATTAGAACTGGGCGGGGGGTGGGGGGTTGGGGGGTGGGGGGGGAGAGACAGGGTTCAAATGCCAAATGCATCAAATGTTCATCCTTATTCGTAACAGTAAGATTAGAAACAGCTGCATGCATTTTCCCCCAATCTGGAACACACAGCCAACTTCCAAGACAAAATTCTTTGCGCACGGCTTCATTTTCAAAACAAGAGCTATGAAATTAAAAAATAAAAAGGAAAACCAAAAGAGGAAGGAAGAAAGGCATGGACGTTGTGCTGAGAAGCAATTCCTCATTTTTAAGCAATTCCTCCTGCTGTTGACAGTTCTATTCCACAAGAGATCCTAAAAGTCAAAAGCTACTCCCATCACTGATAGTTAGTCAATGATCCTATTTTCCACCCTCAGAGTTCCAGTGTTGCTATCAGCTAAACAAATGGCCTCTGGACATTATTAAAAAAATTCTTAAAAGCCTGGCTCTTCTGAAAGCAGTTCTGTACCGAACCCAAATCCTTGCCCTCTATAGTAAAATTAGAGGAAAATTCTAACAAAATGTTAGAGATCATCCCTCACCTCTCACTGATTTCTACTAAATAAACACAGAGCAAACTTCAAAGGAAGAATTTAGCAAATAATACCAAGCATTTGCTTTTTCCCTGGTTAGGGGGATACAGCACACAGAGAAATGAACCTGCTCTTACTGAAGAAATCAACCTACCTTCATGACTGACGTGTCATAAGGAGTAATGTAAAAAAAATCTTCAACTGTGGTCAAAACGCTAAAGTAAAGAAGTACTTCGGCAAGGACCTAGTGCATTCCTTTACCCTGATCTACCAGCTACCTGCAAGCCCTGATTTGCAGACAACCTTGACTGGATCGTCTTCCCTGTTGTTCTAAGACGGTTTCCCAAGAACATCTTGGGAGCTGTGGTCCAGTGGCACATTAGCAACAATCATCATATCTGCCTCGAATTGCTTAAGGGCGCTAAGGCGCAGCACAGAAAAAGGTGTTGGAGTCGGAGAATATTCACTGACTCTGGCACCCTAAAGATGCTGACGCCCTGCATCCTCTGCACCGAACAGGGCTAACAGTGTATATAAAACATTTATCTAGTTCCTAGAATAAAGGAAGCACGGGATACCTTGTTATTGCAATGAGTGCTACCCACTTCACAGGGGGAAGCTTTCATCCAGGGTGGGGCTGGGAGTGGCCAGACAATTAAAGGAATCTCTCTCTTGGTCCACAGAGAGAAAGCCATTTCCTCCCATGGCCTTTTCAGAGCACAGAGCTCTCTCCAGTGCCCAGACCACTGAGAGAAGTGAAACTTACCTGGGTCTCCCTGGTAGCACTTCGAGATAAACCTCCTGGAGTCTCTATCTCTCCACACTGTCCTGGCATTCAGTTGTTTGCTGTAGCCCACAGCTGCTTTCTAACACGTCTTACTTGGCCCCTGCCTGAGGCGTCCTCGATTCCATTTCATCCAACTTCTAAATCAATTATCTTAGAAGTCTGCGCCTCTTTTCAGATCTACCTAGACTCTTCCCCAGTTGCTGGCTTAGCAAGTGCACCCCGCCGCCGAATAAGTTGTTTAAATGACCCTAAGCCGCGTTAAAAATCGAACAACAGAACTCATGTGAACATACCAGCTGAAAAGGACACCTTCCCGGGAGGGGGGGGTGCTGGGGGGGCACTCATCCCAAACTATAAAACATTCAGCACGGCTTAGGAGCCCCAAGCTCTAAGCCCACAGGTTCAAGTCAAAAACTTAAGGAACCCTTTTAATTATCTTGCACATAGCTTTTCTACCTCAACACTTTCCTGCTTTCATTTTATCCAGAGCCAGCTCAGAGACTGGGGGACTGATACCAGGACCCTTCTCCAGGCCGCCCTTTCACGAGCCAGGTCCTGAAGCAGGGCCAGCAGATGCCCCTCGTCCCAAACATGCCCGATCTGCAGCACAGCAGGGGCCAACTAACTAGGTAAGTGAGAACTTAGGCTGCCAGCTGAGGCACTGAGGTATAAGTCCCTCCCTCCAGTCTGACACCTTCTCCACAAAAAGACAAACAAGCCACTTTGCTGGCTACCTAACTAGAAGAGGAGAAGAAAGAGTAAGACCACAATTGGTTCTGAAAAACACAAAACCTTAAGGGCGTGCCCACTTTTTAATTTTTTTTAGTATTGACAATGCGAAGACTGTTATTTGGGGTTTGGGAGGATCCTGCAAAAAGAAAATTCATCTCAGATGAGTCCAGTGTTATCAAAATTCTATGTGTTCCTTTCTTGAAACGTGACTCTGGTATTAAGATGCCACAAATCAATTAGCAAAAGGAAAAGTATGGGGTGGGGGTGGGGGGGGTCAGGAAATGAGACTCAACTACTGAGTGGGCCTTTGGTAGCCTCATTTAAAAAAAAAAAAAAAAGACAATTTTTATGGTGCCATTTAAAAAGTCACACACTCCAGTCTCCAAGCAACAGTGTACTAAGTGGCTACATCAGGTGAGAGCCAGTGTCCCCACATGGAGCTCTGTTTGAGGACAGAGTGCCCCATTGGTCTCTGTAGGCTCCACTCACTCTCCTTAAGAAAGTCACTGAAACTGCTCCTCGCTCAGCAGGGGAGAGCCGCCCTCTGAAGTGTGCCCTGGCCGCCAAGGGAGGAAAGGCAGCGTTTCGTTAATTTGCAAATCCCCCTAAGACTGATAACTGAATAAACACGAGCCGACCAAAGGCTGGGTTTATTCTAAATTCAAGGTCCCACTACAACTAACACCAACATTAACAAGTTTATAAAAAAGAAATACACCTGCCTCAAATCACAATTAACACCAACCAAAATTAGTATCAGAATTCTACCCTTTTGCCTAATGAAAACATCACCTCAAAGGCCCTCAGCATCCAGGAGTTCTGCAAACAACTTCCTTCTCCTTTGAACTTAGAGCTAGGGAACACTTTGTCTCTGGGAGAGCAAGAAGAGTTCCAGGTGGAAAAGCCCCTTACAATTCAAACTGGCCCAACAGAAACAATAAATGAGTGAGAGCTGGCCAACATTTTAAGAATTCCATGTCTATTTCATGTACACAATTTCTCTTTACTCTTCTAAAGAGCATTATAACTCTATATTCTGGAAGAGGGGAAGCCATCCAGGATCAAGGAATCAAAGGAGTAAGAATTTAATTTCCAATTAATGACTGCTTAGGGAGTGGAGTTAGGCAAGGAATCTTACTGCTTTGGGATACAAAGCAAAGGCATGGTCTTTATTATGAAGAGACTAGAACAGATGATGTTTAAAACAAAAAGAGGCTGGAAAGATGGCTCAGTGGGTAACAAGCACTGGTTGCTCTTGCTGAGGACCGGGGTTTGATTCCCAGCATCAACACGGTGGCTCACAACCATCCTTAAACTCCAAATCCACAGAATCCAAGGTCCTCCCTGACCCCTGCAGGGACCAAACAAGTATATGATATACAGGCATACAGCAGGCATAAATGAATAAACATAAAATAAATAAATCTAATATTTAAAAGTTTAATAATGATTTAAAAAAAAAAAATACCTGCCAGGGCCTAATGTACCCAGAAGCCATAGAAATAGAATCCAGTCAGCACAAGAAACAAAAGGACTGCCCCTACTCCCAACCTAAAAAACTGTTCATCCACTTCCTCATACACAGACGGAAAGCGGCATTCACTTTGGGAATCAGTATCAGCATGTTTACAGGAGCTCAGAGGAGTGAGTTCTCCTAACACTCTCCAAGAAAAGTGTCCTGAGGGAGGTAGCAAGAGACATTTTGCTGAACTGGGGATCTTGAATGTATTTTCAAGGCCCATGTGTTAAAGGTGGGTTGCAATTAGGAGGTAGCGGGGCCTTTAGGAGTAGAGCCTGGCCTAGTTAGTAGGTTTGTAGTTCCTGAAATAGGCCAGGAGCATCCTTTATCATCTATTTACCTGTGGTAAAGAGAGACATCTAGACTGATATCATGCCTTACACCTGGGTGGCCTCAAGTGTTTGGAAATGACACACAAAACACTGTAGATTTTAAAGCACATACCCACAAAGTGTGAAAACCAGAAATAATGCAGAAGATGCTACTGTACTTTTTAAAGCGTTTAAACCTTTAAATCACCTACTGAGTTATCTCATGCTTATCTCTAAGAGCATACTAATGAATAACTCAAAATATTTAAATGGAGCATCATAGACTATTGTCTCAAATCACAGCTGCCTCAAAAAGGGAAATGAAACTGGGTGAGTAGAACTGTTTGTTCTACTTGAGTCATCTAGCCTAAATAATTTAAGCACGCACCAAGATTCATCAATACCATAATGACGTCCATGGCCACAGCATTTTCTAACACTTTTTGGAGAATGTCTCATTTGTTGGAGTAGTTTTAAGACACAGGAAGCTGGCAGCACCCCTCCCCTTCGCTGACTGGTCCAAGTTAGTATTTGTCAATTTCCGTATTAGAGAGACAGATTACGTGCAAGGGTCAAAGAACTCTCTTTTGAAACCTAAGTGCATGATATGCATGAGCATGGGGAACAGCTCAGAATGGGAGGGAGTGGTGGGTCCCAGAGAATCGTGAGGAGGATCACATTCTTTCTGTCAGGTCTTCCAGTTTGCAAAGTCTCCCTGTTTTAGAAAACAGATGTGATATTCATTCTCCCATGGTCAACAGTAACACAGACACACTGCTTTTGTGCAGTCCATGTCTGACAGTGTATGGTGTAGCTTAAGACCCACCTGCAAAAGCCATTTCATGTCTGAGACTTTCACTCTGACTTCTGGTAAGATTAAAGTATATCGCCTGACCTCACTATCTGCAACAAACTACTCTGAGGTCACACACTCGTCATAATTAGTTAGCTGAGGCAAGAGTGTCACATTCATTTAAAACCAAGGTTTGGTTTTGGTTTTAAATGAGAATTGAGCAAATGTTACTGCCTGGGTTTTGTTGTTTGTTTGTTTGTTTGTTTGTTTGCACTGAGTTGCAACCAAGGTCTCTTCCAGAAGAGAATCTGCCTGACTACCCCAGAGCAAAACGGGACTATGAAAGGGGTCATAGTTTCTGATAAGAATGATAGCAAATAAAGACACAGCAAATTCCCTTTCACAGCGTCTGAAGTTGGACCAGTGTCTCACTTAATGTGGACAGTTAGAGACTTCTGCAAGTGAATTCAAATCTCAACTCAGCCACTTGGAAAAGGGAAAGCCAAGGAGCAGTTAGTTAGCCCCCCCCCCCCTTCTTAATCTGCAGATACGACAAACAAGCTTGGCTTGAAGATTAACTCAGTGTCTGAGAAACACTGGGAACAGCACCAGGTAAACATCTATTAAGACAAAAACACATCTATAATTGGTATTCCAGGTGTTTTCTCTTACGTGTGTGATGCCAGTCTCCAATATTTTTAATGCAGGTGCACTCCCAGTGCAAGTAAACCAAACAAGTATTAAGACTGATCTTTTAAAATTTAATGTTAGAAAAATGACCAGAAATATATTGTAATTCCATTATTTATTTAACATCTAGACCATATGTAAAAAATGTATTTATACTTGAATGTTTAAGAAATGCCAAAGCTATGCACATATATTTTCTAAAAATCCAGAAAGTTCCTAATTTAAGAGTTTAAAGAAGTGTCCATTTAACTATCTTAGAAACTAAAAATAATCTTTAAAAAAAAAAGCAAAGATCTAACTATTTTCAGTCACTACAAACGCAGCCCACATAAGCATACTGGTTTATGAGGTGGAAAAACAGTGCCTAAAGAGAAAAAAAAAACTTAAATGTAAAAATGTTCCAGCTCCTCTCCACATAGGTAAAGTAGCCCATAGCTGAATTGCTAAGTTCCATTCATTTTTTTTTTTTTTTTTTTTTTTTTTTTTTTAGTGTTTGCATTGGGGTTTCCATGAACAGAGGTAGAAAACCAACCAGCTCCAGTCACCCTTTTCAATTACAGACTAATTCACACTCTCCCATAAACCATGAACACATTGCAAATCAAGAAACATCTGAGGTCTGTAACAGGCCTGCCTTTAGGTGCTAATACAAATAACTGTGGGGGGCTGGATTTAAAACTCTCATCTTCGGGAAGACACATACCACAGACACCCAGGTCACCATCATGAATCGTCCAGAACACCAGTGACTTTTACAAGGAGGCACATGACGTATTCTGTGGTAGCACTTTTTGCTTCAAAAAGGTACTATAAGCATTATGTTGCTGAAAATTTTCTTCTCTCACCCCTCAGATTCAACTTGTTCTCACATAGATAATAATCAACTCTGTGCATCACACGTTTTTTTAAAAAAAAAATCTCTATTTTAATGACGTTTGACGGCGCAGAGGAAAAGATATGCTTCCAGTAGACACTGTAATCTATCTTTATTATTTTATAGATTATGATACTATCCACTCGAATATTCTTTAGGCTGTCTATACGTCCTTTGATGTGGGGGAAGTTTGGGTTTTTTTGTTTGTTTTGCAAAGATAGGAACAGCAATCCATTGTCCTTATGTCTGCATTAAAATATTAAAAATGGGCTGAAAGAAAATGGGAGATGATAAACAAGTACTTTTTTTATTAGACATTTTCTTTATTTACATGTCATACGATATCTCCTTTCCCAGTTTCCCCTTCAAAAAAACCCACAAAAAAACAAAAACCAAAAACAAGAACAAACCCTGTGCCCTTCCCCCTCCCCCTGCTTACTGGCCCTAGCATTCCCCTACACTGAGGCATAGAACCTACACAGGGCCAAGGGCCTCTCCTCCCATTGATGACCGACTTGGCCATCCTCTACTATACATATGCTGCTGGAGCCATGAGTCCCACCATGTGTACTCTTTGATTGGTGGTTTAGTCCCTGGGAGCTCTGAGGGTACTAGTTAGTTCATATTGTTGTTCCTCCTAAGGGGCTGGAAACCCTTTAGCTCCTTGGGTGTTTTCTCTAGCTCCTTCATTAGGGACCCTGAGCTCAGTTCAATGGATGGCTGTGAGCCTCTACATCTGTATTAGTCAGGTACTGTCAGAGCCTCTCAGGAGAGAGCTATATCAGGCTGGATTGTCCTTCCTTCAGTCTCTGCTCTATAGTTAAGTGTCTGCAACTCCTTCCATGGGTATTTTGATCCCCCCTTTAAGAAGGAATGAAGTGTCCACATTTTGGTCTTCCTTCTTGAGTTTCTAAACAAGTACTTTCTAATTGGCATTTATGTCTTGTAGAGTACCAATACTTAGGTCTGGGTTCCAAGCTATGACTAAGCCTTACGGGTGTGCTTTCCAGCCTGCAGGCATGTATCAGGTGTGTGTTGTGGGAGGTGAGGGCTGAGCCACAGAAAGAAAGTGGTGTACCAACTCTCTTCAAGGAAGTTTTGTTTTGTTATGTTTTGCTTTGCTTCTGAGGTTGGTGGTACTAGAACCCAAGGTCTTGTACAAGGTGGATGCTCTTCCACTGACCTACATCTTAATGGCGATACCACTGCAGTAAATGGGACAATTATTTCTAGTGACAGATGCTTACTTTTCCCAAACAAATAAACACACAAAATCAAACAAACAAACAAACAAAAAACCGGAAACAGTTTAATAAGTATTTCCTTCCCAGAGGTAAGTGCAGAAAACAAAACAGGCACCTATCCACAAGCCTGTCAACAGCGAACATCCCCAAGAACCGCGCCTCGTTTAGCAACGGCCTGGGAGTCAGGAAACGCAAAAACAAACAAACAAACAAAAAACAAAACAAAAAACAAAAAACAAAAAAAAAAAACATAGACTGGCTTTCCAGACGCTCAGGGTCCCTCCCAGTTTGGAAATACCAGTTTTGACCAGATTCACAATGAAGCGAAAGGACTAGAGACTCTCTCACTCTGCACCGGGCCATACCTAGGCTACCCGGCCAGGAGGCGCTGCGGACCAGACTCCAGGAGCCACCCGCACGCCGCCCAGCCCCCACCCCCTGGCGGCGGAGCCCGGCCCAACACCCGAGCTGCGAGTTCTGCGCTGCCCGCTGGGGTTACTTGCGGTCATTCTGCTGCACAACCTAGCCCCAGCTTCTCAATCGGTGCTCGGCCCAA